>JAMKCH010088037.1:6483-18160 GCA_023653785.1 Ophioderma brevispina
AAAGTTTTTCCAGCCGAGGAAACATTTTGAAGTCCATAAATGACACTGTAAACCCTTTATTTCTATTCTATTACCGAAAACAGCTTAATTTAATAAGGAAATGCATTGGCGACCCATTATTGCAGAATAATGGGCAGTGAATTGACCAATCAGAATGCAGCATTTTCAATAATGGGCAGCAGAGGTATAGTAATAGAATAAATGTTAATTTGTTTGACATTTGGGGTATAATTATGGGGATAATTATTAATAGGGTCCACGAGGTCTATAAAGATCAGCTCGCTTACCTCGGCCAAATACCTTTAAACTCTAAAGGGTGTTTCGACGGGTGTTGCAAAATATACGTCATTTTCCCATAGACTTTGTACAGTAATGGTTTAGCAACGTCCACATTGAAATTGTTTGTTTTCAGCACATAAAGGGTTAATTATTTTTAATGTTACTATTAATTGTTTACTTACATGTATGTGTGAACATATATCAGCAAAAAAAAATTACTTTGGTTCTTTTATTTTTTTCCCCGTTAGTGCCCAAGGGGGTTCCATGGGACCCTCACTAATTAACTCATTAATTCATTTTGGCTTGGCCGATTTTAATTTTTGGTATCAAAAGAAGCGCATTTAAAAGTCAGACAATTACAAAAAGAATTCGGCGCAAAAATCCCACGCGTAAAGCGGCCAGCGCGAAAACAAATTTTGAGAGTCCCTAGGAACCCCCAACCCCTTGGTCACTTAAGTGTTAAGGAAGCCGCCACGTTCATTATTTACGCTATCGTTTTGCCAAAAGCCATGTTTAGTCTTTCACAAAAATTTTAAGATGATCGGTGGTTAGTCAAGTTCTTTAAAATATATAAATTTATCAAAAATGGCATACATTTGTGCCTAATTTTTATAAAATGAGCCTGGGATTCTTGAAAAATATAGTTTTTAAAATAAAATTAGGAAACTCTACATCATACAAAGAAGCGCTACTCGGTACATTGAAAGTACGTAGATTGCTGAACCGCGTATTAGTGGGTTTCGAACACTGATCTCTATACAATGGATTGGAATCCTGGGCTTCGAAATTGAAGCACTGATGGCCATATTGGTCATCCAAAAAGAGCCCAAGCGGGTGGTTAAGAGCCGGTCATTTATACAATATTGTTCCCATTGAAATGTGGATAAGCGACATAACAAACTATAGAATCAAGCCAATTCAGTGAGCTCATTGTATTTGCGCGTATGGGATGGCATGTCTCTAAAACGTGCACCCGGGATACAACTTCTGTTAAACAGGTGTCTCTGGAATGGTATTGTGTTCGGTAGACCAAGATGCCCGCCCGTTGCTCCATTCATCTAATATACAATTACTGTTGTGTAGCCAATCCATTGTATAGAGATCAGTGGTTACAGTGCGACTGCGATAAAACTATAAATATTACGCGACCCCTTTTCAAATGTCCACGTTTTCATGGATTGTTAGTGTTTAGGCCAACTAAAACCTTTGCTAATCACAAAATGATATCTAAAACACCCTTCTTAACATTTTTCTCAAATCACTGAGGTTTTAAAAAGTGTAGTTCTTTTGCAATAAAAACAATTCTAAACGAATTTCGCTCCTATCCTTTGTGTGCTCAACGAAGTTCACAAGGATGAGGCTTGTGGCAAACTTGCACGTGATATATGCGCGTATGGGATATATTTTCGCTGACTTCTGTTTCGGTATTGCATGTGGCGTTGTAAATATACCACAGGGAATAAACATGGTAGCTTCCATGATTGCTGTACATTTGTCGGAATAAATCTGGATTTTTTTCGCAAGGAATACTCCAATGGCCATGAAAACCATCTGGTACGTTTTATTTAGGGATATTTCATTATATATATGTGCCGATATAGATTCATACCAATAAATCACTTTAAGGGTATTGAAACAGACTAAAACAAACTAATGTATAAATTGTTTTCATTCTTTCATAACAGGGTGCCGCTGGTGTAAGGAGCGTTCTAGAAATACTGAGAGAAGAACTAAGCCTCGCAATGGCATTAACAGGTGTGCTTACTTAAAGCTATAACCAGTCATTTCCCCAAATTTAAAATGCCCATTGTGTCTCTCATTGGCAAATTTTGCGCCATATCAACAATGCTACCATTCTTCGTGAACACACACACTTGAAACTTATTGTTACCTTAAAACTGCCTCTTCGTACTAATTCACGAGGTTATAAATGTCGGGATTCCAACATTTGCCGTCCTATTTAAAACCTGTGTTATTCTCAGTTTTACCACTTGCAGGTCAATAAAAATAAGGAAGTTTATTTGTGTCGTGTTTTTTTTATCAATGGCTGGTCATTTCTAAACGCTTAATTAATGTGTTGATATTATCAAATGTTGACCTCTTGTCGGATCAAATTTTAAAAACTATGTCAGAAAAAGTTGGCTAATGTAAAATAATATTGTGTTTATTTTCATTATTTTTATTCAGGTTGCCGAAGTTTATCAGAAATAACACCAGATTTAATAATAACACCATCAAATTTATGACAAATTTGGTAGGGAAACGTTTCTCCATTTACCATTGGATACCGATTACGTGTAATGCTTTGACACCCAGCAAGGAATATGTCACACTTGAGTTCGTCAGGGTAGCGGAACATTCTTGGCCACGCACTCTTTCTGATGTTCGTTGGTGACTTTATTTAGCCACCTGCTGACTCGAGCTCGACTTGTGGATGTGCCATCGTAGTACTTGAAATCATAGTCGGAGAACTCAGGACCTTATCCAGACTTGACTTTTCATCAATCATGCTGTCGTTATTTACGTGGAGGTGTTGGCGAACAATAGAAAGCTACGGTTATATCGTCCTCATTAACATGTCATGCATGCATAATTATAATTGTCAAAAACAAGAAAATTAAACAGAATCATTTAATTACATTCTGCTAATAAATAAGCCTATATGTTAAAACCTATCTTTGCAGTCTAGTATCTTGTCAAAATTAAACCCGGACCCGTGCTAGGCAATTTCCTGGGCCTCGCACACCAAGGACTTTAGCGGTAAATATTGGCTGATTGTGATATCCTGCCAACACACTTTTGTGGGCAGACCAGCCGATATCGGGTTAGAGTTTCATTGAAAAACAGTCTAGAGGAGAGACATTATGTCTAGAAATCAAGGGCAGGTTCCAGCTAGAATTGCTTATGTCTCGCAAGCTTCAGCAATGGTTCAGCTTTACTGCGCTAAAACAATGAAACTGCTGAAGCGAATAGAAGTAGCCCAAAGTCGCGGTAAAAGGTTTAAGATCGGGAGTAAAGAAACAGTGAAATTTCTGAAGATTCCAAAAGCTACTTGCAGTTCAAAGCGCATTAATTAGAATTGTCCCAGTTACCCCATTTATATTCCCACATTGGGGTAAGTGGGACACGTACTTTACGTAATTTAGGCAATTAAGGAGTAAGGATATCACGAAAGAATATATATTCACGGCTGTTAATAATTGAAAGTGTTTTCAGAATACTTTATATGACATAACTATAACAAAATAATGATATTATATTTTTGCGTTCATTATTTTCAAGTACTTCGAATTACATGCCAAAAACTTCACATTCTATATCGTTTAATGGACAAAAATTGCCTATTTTATCATTTTTTGGTCTAAAAATTCATATTTTCAGAAAATCTGTATTTTAATAATATAATTTGAGTATTATAATGATATTATGTTCTTATAATTTATATTTTTTTCAAAAATATACAGAAAAATTAAAATTAGTACCAGCTAATAGCCTTGTCGGGTAAGTGGGACAGCAGCATATTTAATCAGTTCATTTGCATATTAATTGGCAGAATTTTGTTATAATTTTTGCAACTTGCTTGATAAAAACATTAATGCTATCATAGACTAAATGTATAGACTTAAACTTTTCTCTACGTTTCAGCAAAAATATTTTAATTTTTAGCAATTAACACCCTTAATTAAGAATAATTCGCTAATTTTGGCCCTAAATTGCGGTCAGTGTTGACCTTTGACCTTTTAAGCACTTTCAAGATCGAATAAATCCATTTTTGAGTTTGAAAGTAAAGCAGAACATATTTACGTAGATTTTGTACACCGTGTCATGTTGCTAGATTTGTTCTTGTTTAAGGAATTATGTAGTTTGTGTCCCACTTACCCCAGTGTCCCACTTACCCCCATTTTACCCTAAAATACCTGGACTTCGTTAGTGTCGTCGAGGGACTTATTTAACCTTGTCGTCTTAAACTGCTGGACAAAAGTTATCTTCAGGACTGAGACGATTCCAATGGAATATTAACTGAGGATATATTAAGTGTGACTTTGCATGCTGTCATTTTGGAGTCTTCGCTGTGAGGACATACCATCGTTGAACTGCAACGCTTCTTACAACACTGGACACTAATGAACTCTAAGTATTATAATCTTAAATATTGTGTGTAATTTTATGTAATTTTGTTTTGGACATACCAAATTCTTGAACCCAATTGATCTGATTAAAAACCATTAATTTTGTGTTTGAAAGGTATTTCTGATATTTCATACCTAGGCACAGTACACCAATCAATTACTGAGACAGGGAAACATTTTATACTTAAGCCTTTTAAACCAAGACCTGTTTATTCTGAATAGAATGTGGATTAGAGTTGGGCATTTTGTTTTTACAGAGTAAGTTTCTCTTTTACACAATATTGGCATGTCAAATATTCCAGAGGCATATCAGATGAATTTACTATCCCCTCTAATATTAAAATTGTTCACTGATAAGCATTCTACTTCTAATAATTCTCAGACCAGTAATTGCGCCCCCTCATGCTTCAGGCTGGATTGCTAACGGTCCCAAACCGTCATGGCACCACGGGCGTGTTTGGGCACAGAATAATATAAGACATTTAACCAATCCAAAATGCAAAGTAAAGGTATAAATCTATAATCAGAGATTTAAATCAATGAAATTTTATCTGGGATTTATTACAACATTATATGTTCACAACATTTTAACAATTACGCGATGCGTAATTAAGATGACCCCATACCTCAAAATATGCAAATGAGATCATTAATGTTCATAACCTCCCGGGTATAACTTGCCCAAAAAGTATACAGCACATATAATGTTCTATCACCGTGCCACATTTTTAAGTTAATTTGGGTTTAGGCGGTAGAGTGGATTAATAGATTTCTTCCGCACGTCCGCATGATACCATAGCCCCTCCAAAGCATGCTGTAGGGGCCAAAAATCTATATTGCAGTCTGACAAAATTCATCACTTACATCAGAATTGTTATTGTGCATTTATTTACATTTTAATAGTTGTTTCTCCATTGCGTCGTTGCAATGTATCACTTTCTACAGACTCTTTTCATTTAGGATATTATTTTAGCGGCAACAGCAAAATAAAAAATACAATATATAGATAAAGCTTCCATTCCAGATATGGGTTTCACACTGCAAAAACTGTGGGTGTTAATTTTAACACCGGTCCGGCTTCAATAGTGGAGCACACCGGCTGGTGTTAAATGAACACTTGACACCATATGCTGTGTTATTCGCTGGTGTCAATTTCCTATGTGACACCATTGGGTATCACTTAAGAGCATTTCTGTTTAACACTGATGGTGTTGATTTGATTCAACTGGTGTAAATCTAACACTGGTCCCGGCTTCAATAGAGGACCACATCTGCTGATGTTAATGTAACATCATGATTGGTGTTGTTTTTCATCTCAAATAATCGATCACTTTGATCTGCAAAGAAGTTCACCAAAGTGCTGTCTTAAGCCATTTTAGATACTGTTTTGACACCATATCGGTGTTAATCAGATTAAATTAACACCGCCATATAACACCATCAGGTTTAACACCTGCATATTTAACACCGGAGTGTTTGCAGCGCAATTCTGTTTTGATCTTTGAATCATCGAGTTCTGCTACTAAAATTTCTGAACATTACTTGCTGGCTTTGAAAATTGCTCAAAATGCTAATCTCAGTCAGCGATGGTTAACAGACGAAGGCCATCCTTGTTCAATATCAACATCCCAGAATCTCCAAACGCATCTGACAGTTATCGTGTCTTTCCCCTTCATTGTCGTATCCCATCCATTTTAATGGTTTAATACGGATAAACTGAGCTCGGACACGATATGGAAAAGTAAGTACTCTCTCAGTTGATGTGTCATTATTAGCATCAAATACCTGCGAATAAAAAGAGGAAAAACTGTTATCCACATGAAAGGTATAAGCTGGAAATTGGTGGCTTTAGTAATAATTCAAACAGGTAAAAGGACTTTGAGCAATATTTGGTATCGAACGGGTGGAATTTATCACAAGTAGTAGAGTGTTTGCCTCGTACATTCACCGTAGTTTTTTAGATAATTCAAGGCGTTGCGAGAAGTAATCTTTCTAGGTTTGTTTCACTTCCAGTGACTTCCTCGTCTGTGGGATGAGATCCCGTCAACTTTACATTTTACTCAAAGCGTTGGAATGTTCAGGTCTGGTTGTAAAGATTTTTATTTTGACTTTGCAAATTGAGGTTTTCCTTTCAGCCACAAAGTGAAATGTGCTATTCTGTACTGTGTGTATGGCTCACGCCATTAATATGATATGCTGATATTTTTTTTTTTATTGTTTTGCTATTTTTATGTACATATGTATGTTTTGTATTATGTCCTATTTTTTCCAATGGGTGTGCATTTATGTGCTTGGGTATTCTTCAGCCCATTCACTTTTCCAGGATTACTTGCTTACATGTATATTTATGTTTTTGTGGGCCGCCAGCTATAAGCTATAAATGGAGGACCACTTAGCAATCCATTGTGCATGTGTATGTGTGTGTTGTGGATGTGTGTGTGTGTCACCAAAATGTTATTTTTTTTTAATTGACGTTTTTTTTTAAATTGACCTCAATTTGAAAAGTTGAAGTTCAAATGGAACCAAACTTGTGTCATAGGTGCACCGTGGGATCCCTCATATGGTGATGAGGTCCAACATCATGTGCCAAGGGCAAAGGTCATATGACGTTAAGTTGAAAAATAGGCTATAAATGTAAAATTGACCTCAATTGAAAAGTTGAGGTTCAATTAGAACCAAACTTGTGTCATAGGTGCACCAAAGTCACGGCCCACAGCTTAAATTATTTGAATATAGCAAGCGCGAAAGCCGAGAACCGTGAAATTCTAGTTATATTTGCTTTTGGCATTTTATCTGCATGTGCAATGTATTGTGCATTGTGTTTTGCGAGTAATTCAATATTATTGTTTTTAAAATTACCCACCCATACTTACTTAAGACTAATTTGTTCGTATTAGTCATGTTGATGATTATAACTTTTGGAAATTTTCACTTGATCAACTTATTGAATGTCGAATATTCCGTGCAATGGTATCATCAAAGGTCATGCGATATTTTCATGACTCACTTTTTCATTTCCATTGTTATCTCTAAAGCACGACCAAGATGTCGACGTCTCGTTCCTAGTCATCACGCTAAGCGAAGTAACCCAGTCGCCCCAAGTAGTCTGACCACTCCCTTGTGTCACAATCCCAGATAATGTTCGGGGAGAGACTAGATTAACCTCAATCCAAGGCTTGGTATCGTTTGCAAGAGCTCCCCAGAACTTGGGTCCATTAAGTCTGGCGTTTTCTGGCGCATTGTTCCAGTTATTCGCATTATATATACTGTTGCTGGAGGCTCTTATTTGATCGTCTCTTATTGAACCATTTTCCATTCCAAGGGCTTCACTACATTCTGAAAATGCGAAAAAAACTCACTTTGTTTACATATAAGAATAAGAAACTAATTTAATAATTTAGTTGACATCAAAATATATGGCAATTTCGACAGGATGTTGTCTAAAGCCATTGCACTCACCTTTGGAAGTAACGAGGCAGTGTGTGGATAGCTATTTAAAGGGACGCAATGCCATGAAATAATATTCATAATAATAACCAAAAACCAGAGCACTTACCTTCAGGCGCAAAAACCGGCTGTACAATGATTCCACAAACGTTGCTATTAAATTCATTTGCTCCAACATCCACAGTAGTTGCTCTTCCATCGTCCACACTCCATCCCTTGGTGGAAGTTTGTATATCACCGAGCTTCTCCTGTGAGGTGCCGGTCTCTGCAGTAACTGACCCCATAGACTCATTGGTACCAATTTGATCAGTTGAAATAACAGAACCGTGATATTCACTGGAGATGATTGGGCTTGCGGAATGGGAACTCTGCCTTGTAGCGGGTGTTTGACTTGCGTTCAGTACAGGTCCGCGTTGAGTCCGGCGTTGAGTGCTGCGCTCAGTAGATACGTCAATGGCAGATGGGTTAGTAGTGTCCTGAGTTGAAGCGTTTACGGTGCACGTTGTACCATCGTCATTGGTGCTACAGTTGTCACTGTAACCATCCTGAACTGCAAACGAAAAATCGTAAGAAAGGTTACGGAAAGTGAGAAGGAGCATAAGGATTCAGTATTTTCTTTTGCATATGCAAATTTTTAATTTGTTTCTCCTTGAATTTTTGTTAAACTCTCTCAGGTTTGGAGTAAATATCGTCGTGCAATATTATTACCGCTGTTACGTATTATAGCAAATGAACAAAAAGTATCACAAAGCTGGACAGGGCACGTGTACTGCAGATACTCTACACCAAACAGGTTTGGAGGATTTCGATAAGACGGCGTCGCTGATTGGTTGAAATTTGCTCAGGATCTTGAGAAACCAATGATTGACTAGTTTCTCGACCACGTCATAAGAGTCATACAATTGGTTATCCATTTCATCCAAAAACTCGACTGACCTGTAGAGAGATTTCAATCATATCGTGAAATAAGATGTCTTTCTACTGAAAACGGCAAGCACTAGGCCTACAAACGTTTATATGCTGTAGTATTGATTCAAGCATTTGCCACAGGCACCAGGCGCGGATCTAGGGAGGGAGCGGAGGGGGCGCGCGCCTCCCGGTAATTCTGCAAAATCTTATAAATCAGCCAATTTTGGACAAGTTTCAGCCTTCAGCCCCCCGGTAATTTTGACGTTTTTCAAATCCTAGATCCGCCCCTCGGCACTGACTTGAATTTATCTTAATTTTAAATTGCACGTTATAAACAATGGTCAGCTCATTTGAAGCAGCCAATCACAGCAGTTCTTTTGACGATCACGGCTTCGGGCGTACTAAAATTACTGGCTGATTACACCACTGATCCACAACTCCATGATTTCCCTAAGTAACGACCACGTATAACGACGGCCACAGTGAGCGATGAACTTGATTGACAGGTGCGCAGAATTCGGCTCCCGCTCCGTTCACACTACAGGCAAAAACACTCTCTCTTCTGAAGTAATTTCCATAACACCCTGCTTAGAACTACATAAATCAAACAAGGGGGTGCCTTAATGTAAAATTGCCGAATGCATTAAAATAGTGTGATCAGCGATCAACCCAAATCGATGTCCTTTTCTACAGTCAGGGACAGAATAAGGCGACTAATTGTGTGTCTGACGTAATTTGACGAGGCAGAACAAATGTCTGCTGTGAATAACAGCTAGTAATTTGTGAATAATCTAAGCACAATAGCTAGTAATTTTGAATTGTCAACGCACATACGTGTATGAATTATTGTGTCTGCGAGTCGAAAACCTGAATTAAATAGGGCATTTAATATGTTCGAACATGTCCGCCCATACTTAAAAATGAAACCAATAATTGACGAACCTTGCATAATTGACAAACAAAACATACTTGCAATTGGTCGCCTATTCCATATTCCTTTGTACTGTGCACGATCGGTTTGTTGGGTAGAGCAAAATTATGGAGTTTATTCGCTCTTCGCCATTCTAATATAACTCCATAGTTTTTAGGACCAGAACGAAGAGCGAAGCCTTCGTTCCTGTTTTTAGGACCGGAGCTAAGAGTGAAGGAACGTCCCTATGACACTTTTAAAGATATAAGAAAGTACTCATGGGGGTTCGCTCTTCACTTCGTTCTTCGCTCCGGTCCTAAAAACTATGGCGTTTTATTAGAGAGTAATTGTTTTTAGGACCGGAGCGAAGAGCGTTCTGGTCCTTCGCTCTTCGCTCCGGTCTTTAAAACAGGAACGAAGGCTTCGCTCCGGTGTGAAAGTAACCATAGTCCGGCAGGTATCATAGTCCGGGCTCCATAGACGACAACGGAATAAAGCGTGAAACTAACGTTGCGTGAAGAGTCAACTGAATCGATTGTCCTATTGTACACTATTGTTCCCGGACTGTGAGCCCGGAGGACTATTTCTCCTGCCACACCGGTCCTAAAACAATTCCCCATCTAATATAACGCCATAAAAACAATTTCCCATCTAATATAACGCCATACAAAGTGGCCGCAGTGCAATTTCCAGTTTCTCCACGTTCGAGCGGCGATAGCCTATCCATTGATCAGTGATTTTAAAGCATCTTTGGCCCAAGTCTTGCTTTCTGGGTGGTAAGCTCCATTTACAGATTATTTTGCTAAAAGCAGTCGGTGATTATTGCAGTAAAACATTTGAAAAAGAAATTAAATTATAACAAAGGTTTAAATCATAAAAGGCTCCGTGCTTGTTGACCAAAACTGGGTACGCGCGATTGCCCGCCATATTCTGTCGTCCTGTCGTTGTGTTGACTACGATTTTCTGATTACAGTATATGTTGCTACAGAATGTTGCTATTACATATGAATTACTTTTAAACCCTCGTCTACCTGAGCCATTTCTGTAACTCCCGAAGGAGTTGGTGGTTGACCCCCCCCCCCCTCCCCCGTTATTTTTTTGAACATCCGATTTACTGAACATCCGATTCCTACAATTATGGTACCTCAGGATAGCTTGGAGATTCTTCTTTCCATTGATGTCCAAATAAGTACAATCATTCTCATTATCACTATGACGTCATAAGTTGAGGGAAATATGAAAATACTGGACATAGGGTAGATAGAAAATTGATATTTACTGACTCAAAAACATTATTATAGCCATAAACGCTTTGAGTATTATAAAAGTAGACATTTCCCATTAAGTACAGCCAAAAATCTAGAGCAAATCGGGTATTCATAACTTTTGGGATGAAAATTGAATTTCCCCTATTCTGCACCGTGTTCATGGAGTTATTATAGTAATAACACCAGGTTCAAACATGCATGTATCAAAACTGGCGCCTACGGATATAAACAAAGTCAGCATATTGACATCATGATTGCAGAATAACAATAAATGCACTATCAGTGATTTGCTCTATCAGAAAATCAAAACAAAATTATCAAAAAATCTGATTTTTGCATGTCTGTAAAAATTATAAGTACCCTAACATTCCCTTCAAGTGCTATGACTGAAAGCAACATAATAAAGACGGACAACTACCATGCATAACTACAACACGTAACTGAATGGAGATTCATATCTTTGAACACTGCCATTTTCTTCCTTATCTGTCACTTTTACAGTTGCAAAACACTCATATACGAGAATTCTATATACTTATCCTTCACCTTTAAAAGGACATAATGGAATGAAAAATATTCAGGCATACTAAAATCACTTCCGCAAAATTTGAAAACAATTTGGATATTTACATTCTGTAAAAAACAAAACAGCAAGAGTTCGTAGCTGTTTGTGGCAATTCCTTCCATTGAAAATCTAGGTGTTGACATCTCTGCCAGAGTTTACAGTGTATCTA
>JAMKCH010088037.1:18180-31168 GCA_023653785.1 Ophioderma brevispina
TGTTGCCCAACGCCGTGCACGATTTGCCGGTCACTGTCATCGTTCGATTGACCAAGTAGTCTCAGACGTCACATGTTGGAAGTTACCATGCCAAAACAGGGGTCGTCGCCCCTTTAACTACATTGATGTGATTGCTCGAGACATCCAGCAGGATCCATCTGACATCCCCAACCTAATGACAAACAGGGACATTTGGCGCTACATGGTGAACAGCATCTCGGCTGCGGCCGTTAGATAGATAGATAGTAATAACACCAGGTTCAAACATGCATGTATCAAAACTGGCGCCTACGGATATAAACAAAGTCAGCATATAGACATCATGATTGCAGAATAACAATAAATGCACTATCAGTGATTTGCTCTATCAGAAAATCAAAACAAAATTATCAAAAAATCAGATTTTTGCATGTCTGTAAAAATTATAAGTACCCTAACATTCCCTTCAAGTGCTATGACTGAAAGCAACATAATAAAGACGGACAACTACCATGATAACTACAACACGTAACTGAATGGAGATTCATATCTTTGAACACTGCCATTTTCTTCCTTATCTGTCACTTTTACAGTTGCAAAACACCCATATACGAGAATTCTATATACTTATCCTTCACCTTTAAAAGGACATAATGGAATGAAAAATATTCAGGCATACTAAAATCACTTCCGCAAAATTTGAAAACAATTTGGATATTTACATTCTGTAAAAAAACAAAACAGCAAGAGTTCATAGCTGTTTGTGGCAATTCCTTCCATTGAAAATCTAGGTGTTGACATCTCTGCCAGAGTTTACAGTGTATCTAGCATGTTTTGTGACACAATTCAAAAAGCATTGGGACTTCAGGCTTGCAGTAACATATTGATGTGGCAAGTGAAAGGTGTGACGGGATTAGTACATATACAGTGTGTCAAAAAACGCAACACTTGGTGCCAGCCGCCATAAGTTTTGAACAAAAGCACATGACCACTTGTTCTTTGTTGTAAGGTAAGATGGGACTGTCAGCTAATGTCCCAGAAAAATTCATAATGATAGAGTCAATAGATACCACCCCAACCCGCAGGACCCATTTTACAAAAATGAGGAGCTGGAAACTACTAGAGTGAAGAACAGAATGGTAAATACAATTTTGATTGCAATCAATATATAATTGTCCAATTTTCTCGCAGAACAACTTCTACTTGATCAAATAACTGATCAAATAACTGGTGATAAAATGCATTTCAATGCGGTATGAGATAAAACCATGACTATTAAAGAGACATGAGGAGATTTCCAGAAATAAGCGCCCCCAATTTTTCTCGAACCTAGGTTTTTTTTAAATATTTGGAATGCTTACCAATGTATTAGATCACACCTGAAGTGAATAAGCCGAATACGCCGTCTTTATGTAATAAGATGATGATTTAGTTGTTTCTGTCGTGCACGACAGAAAGTCAAAGCATGGTTTTCTATGGGGAACGATTACGATAGCAGGCAAGTTCAAAACAAGGTTTGCGGTTTTCTTTTGCACCTGTTTGTCCAATAAACCTTCCAAACGTTCTCGGTAGGTGGTCTACAACCGATCCAGTGAAATTTGAGAGAAATTCATATCCTAAAAAAAATCTCCTCCTGTCACTTTAAGTCATCGACAAACTCCATGTTACATGAAATTGTAAATATGTTGGACTACAAAATGTTTGTTACAGTTTGAACTTTATGGAAAGCAAAACATGTTTTAAACACAAAACTCAATATTAACAATATCAATATGCCTATATTGATTCGGTCATTCAATTTTGGGTTCAAATAAATCTTTGTATGCTGTCACAAAACGATGATAATTATTTAGCTCTAATTTGGACAATATATCTTTTGATCATACATGCCTTATTCCATCTTTTAAGTGTGTTAAAATGAATGTTTATTAGCTGTTACTACTAATGAAAACATTAATATGTTAAAGGTGCGTGTTCATATCGTCTTTGGGTCCCCCTTGATTTACCCTGAAGTAGTGTCGATTTTGCTATCAGATGAAAGGGCGTATTTTTTCATTGTCGTTCTGAAATTTGAGCCCTCAAATCCATTTCGTTCCCAAGATATAAAAAAAAAACTGCCGTTTTGTTGGTTAACCATCAACATTAGCACAGTATTGAATAGGGCTTTGCAACATGCATTATTGTGTCTACCATAAAAACCGCACGTTTGTTTCCCATGGTACTTGATGGGGTGTATGTGCAAGTGCCAGGCTCTCATATCAAGTAGAGAACACAATACACATAAATCGGAACAACAACCTTTAAAATGTTAATATTTGTGACAGCACGTGTCATTTAAAAAAGGAAAATGGTGGTTGGACTTGGAGATTCATATTGGTGGTTCTGCACGCCAAAGGTACAGTGGCCCATTACTACCGCTTCAATTTGGTAAAATGGGTCCTGCAGGTTACTTGATTTCTGGGGTCATATCTTAAAAAATATTGAATCTACCTCTATGAACTTTTCAGAGACATTAGCTGACAGTCCTAGATTGCCTTACAACACAGAACAAGTAGTCGTGTGCTTTTGTTCAAACCTTATGGCGCCTGGCACCAAGTGTTGCGCGTTTTGTGGGACACACGGTACAATAGCAACGGTCTGTGAGCTGATAACTGAATCCTTTTCAGGTTTGATAAAATGCTGGCAGTAATGTCAGCATCCTTGGCTGAGACTTGAAGCTTACAAGGAAAATAATATCAGTTACTTTTCCCTTTCTTATGAAATGTAAACACCCAAATTGTTTTCAAATTTGTAGAAGTGATTTCAGTAAGGATCCATTTCATTTTGTCTGAATGTTTTTTCATGCCATTGTGTCCCTTAAAGCTATTCCTAAAAAAATCAAATATTTTGACTCTTTGGAGTGAATCACTGATAGTGTCTATAATCGAAATGTTTGAAAGCATTTTTTCAGATTGTACCGTACTTACCCCTACATTTGAAATGTTTTCGCAGAGCATCTTCATTTAGCTTAAGGTAAAACGACGGATTGTCTACGTAAATGTAGTTTTCAGATGTAAGTGATGGATGAACATTAACGCCACCCAGTAAAATCTTGGTACATTGGCAAGGATCTGAGTATGGTAAAATCCAGCGCATAATTCCTCTAGAATCCCGTTCTTTTCCAAGGTAACAAACTTCAGCATTTATGGCAGCCGACAATAACACTAAAATTAACATGTAAATTCTACGCTTTAATGTATTGTCAGACATTTTACCCCTTTCCCATGTAACGCAACAAATCCTTACCATTTGACGATACCAGGAGAACGAACATTTACAAATACCCAACCTATTGTGTTTATTGTATTGTCTCATGTCGACACACTTATGGTGCATTCAGACCCCGACGATGTCTACCCGTCGACATCGCTCGACATGAGTCGTATGCGCATGCTATGCGCAGTGCACTGAATCTCGCGTAGCTTATGTAAGAGAATACCGACGAGTGACGTCGGCCGATGAAATCGCAGGACTCTTAATGCACCATATATATTTTTTTTCTAAATACACTGGTGACTGCAAGTAAATAAAAGTGTTACGATACTTAAAAGTGGGTGACCCTACCACGGTCCGTTTTTATATGATGTTTTTTTCTTTCACATGAAAGCATAATAAGAAACATCTCCTTTCAAAGATTTGAATAAAATCAGTCCAGTAAAGGTATCCAAACATACTCTTTAAGTGATATGACAAAAAAGTACCCTAAATAAAGTCAAAATTTGACTTTTTATTAATTATTACTGTCCGTACGGGCACTAACTACAACACGTAATTGAATGGCGATTCATTATCTACGAAGCCACTGACGGACGGGTACCTACTTCAATTGTTCTCTAAAACTTTCGGTGGTGGATAACACAGATGATGTGCATAATTGAAATGCCATGAGAATCAACGAGAATTACATGTTTCTGCACTTTCCTTCAGATATTATTTATGTCCTGCTTATTTCTTTCCTTGCTCGTTTGTGTAAATGGCTTTTGTCCAGTCCTTTTATTTTTTAGAGATGACCTTTGAGCGTTACGCTCTGCTTCTCGTACTAAGTCTAAGACACCATTAATTTGCGAAAACGTTTTGATGGATGGTTCTGAGGATATCTATCCGCAGCCAACGTTTTGTGTTCTTGAATTCTAAATATGACCCGCCCCACTTTCAACATTTCTTTTAATGTGCAATTAATTAATTATGAAGGTGTGCTAATGCGAGTCTTGGTATTAATAATAATTGATACCTTTGATAATATATTATGATGCTTGCTTCTACTACATATCTATCCCTAGACAACTAGGTATCTTTTACTATATGTGGTGAAATTGGGAGAGAGGGAGGACATGGTCACCCTAAGTTAAAGCGGCACTGGCACATGTTCAGAAAATATGAAATTTCTTCAATTTGCTCGCAAATGTTAGTCTAGGCCATTGGAACAATAGAAATATATTTTACACATAAAAATAACATACCCAAAACCAGATTGGGACATTGATAAAAGGCTACATGCAGACATCCATGTAATTTGTAGGCTAAACTTTAAGTTTGTCGTAACTTTAATCAACAAATGTATCTATTACAGTACATGAATATCATAGACTCGTAGTCATTGATATTAAACCACAAAGGTCACAGACCGGTCAAACAAGGTGCATACCGCGAGAATCAACTCTGGTGTGTGTTTTTCCGCGTCGTCTGTTGAATTAATGTCGCCGGCGACATTAATTATACAATCGTTCTGTTTACCCATAAGCGCGTTGATTTGGGCTTAAAGGGGCATTTCGTGATCCACAACCTCGTCCCCCGACTTACCTCAACAAAGTTGAGATTCTTATATCATCTGAACCGCTAGCCTTAGTAATCCACGTTCACCTAATCGTGCGTGCAAATTCGGTCGTATCTATAAGAAATTCGCGACTTTATATTTTCAGAAATTACAGCACAGTGGCCTATGGAACCATGGGAAACAAGCAATTGCTCATAACACAAAACCGCAAGATCGGGATCAACTCAGATTTTGTAAATAAGCTTTTCTCAAGGATATTTAGTGAACAATGAATAAAACAGAATGTGCTAGAATCACGAAATGCACCTTTAATAATTTCGGGTGAGGGCTAATGTATATAAAAGCTTTATAACCAATCAAAAATATCAATTTTGAAAAATCTAGAGGGCGCACTATTTTTCAAATGTGCCAATGTCTCTTTAATCCAGGAAGGGGAACGTCTCCTTAAATAACAAGTACGTAGAGAACAAAAATGTTCGTTAATTTCCCACAAATGTCCCAGTTCGCAGTTTGAAATGATTTGTTTTTAGGCCAAAATGAGTTCTGATTTTCAAGGTCACTCTACAGCTTTTCATGAATTCTTATTGGATATTCAATCTGCAGTCACTTCTAGCCCACGTTCCAAAGTGTTAAGGCGATGGTGCAAATTAAACATACGAGATGAGTCTCGTGGACAAATGCGTTACAAGATTATCAAAGTCACAACCCCAACGACTAGTAATTTTAGATAATAATATTGATAAATACTCATTGAAAAAATAAAAAAGCAAGTTAATCATCATCAGTTACCAAATAAAGCACCAAAAGATGGAAGCTATTGACACAGAAATAAGACAAAACAATATGTAGATATGCTGGGACAAAAAACAGCCCAAAAAACTTTACGACATGCTAAACACCTAAATAATTCCTCTATCGCTGCTTTATATTTGTTCAAATCGTAGAGTTTGCGAAAAAAATAGTTATATATCATCCTAGATATTCTAAGTTTTTGCAGTTTGTTTTTGTAATTACGGAATTACATTTACACAAACATTCGACGTGGCAAATACAATTATAAAAGCCCATTAATTGGTTTTTCTACATACTTGTAATGATCCAAGATGTCCACATTTGATCGGCATTCAGGTATATTACAGCCATATTGGTACTGAAAATCAAACTCTTACTGTCACATACTGCAGCGTTTAAATGTTAACGTATAATGTTAACGTATACATATGAGACGTGATCCGTGACAGCAAATGCAAGTTAGATTGAGTTATTACCATTTAATACATATACGTTGTTCAATTAAAGAGGAATCGGTATGCATTAAGCTGTCTGTTAATATAACGCTTATGCACTTAAGCTAATTAAAACGCATGCTCAATGGCTGTTACTGAGACCGGGGTTTCACATTTGATTCGAGTGGGGTTGTACAGCTGCATGTTTTGACCAGTATCCCGAAAATATACCACGAGCTAAAATTGTTCAAGCACTGGTATCTATACCCTTCTATATGGGAAAATGAAACAAACAAAAGTGACCGATTAATATATCCTTGAAATGGAAAGAATTTGGTATAATTTTGTGCCACCACCCTATGAATTCATTTATTTATTTATTACAATTTAGAGGGCCGAGGACCGAGACCTCAGAGGTATACCCAACATTGGTTAACCACTCTACTAGGGTATCCCTAATAACGATACCTCCCTTTTTTCCGTGATCGTCAGTTTAGTAGTCATTTTCCTCTAGGGACTTAAGGGATGCGCTGCCCTTCTACTCATACGCAAAATCATATCCCATTCTACTAGATTCTCTGGGATATGTTCTATTGTTGGAAAGTATTTCGTTTCCGTCCTCGGAATTACAAGTACACCCCTACACACACATACACACAACACAACATCAAAATTGTAAACAAAAATGAAAAAAAAAATACTTAGCGGCTTGAATACTTCCGAATATCAATTTTGCTTGTTGCCAAACATGTGTAGAAATTATGAAATGTTTTTCCTTGTATTCTCAATTTATTTTTATATTTTTACAAACATAATGTGAAGTTGTTATCATCCTAATATACAAATGCAAATGCATGGAGTATTTCAATTGGGTCACAGGCATGTGACCAATGGCGGCGCAAGGGGGGGGGGGGGCATTTGCCACCCTAATTGTTTTTCTTTCCCCCAGTTTGTCCGATGTGCCAGTGCCGCTTTAAGTTGCCTCTTAGTTCGAAACTATCATATATTATGCAATTCACCTCCAGTCATCATGCAGCCATGCGGAAAGTCGTTGCTTTTCTAACACTTTTGGCTGGAGTTTCAATTCGACTAGCGTGACCAAAAGTTTCGCTCAATTTATTGTCTCGACTAAAATTAATAAACAAAATCTATACTACTGAAAATGAGATCTGGCTGTCTGTCTCGTCGGCTTGGCATTTCGTTATACTTTGGTCATCTAGAGGTCAATTTGAGGTCAATTTGCGTAAAAATGTCATATCTGGCTGTATGTTTGTCCGGCTATGCATTTCGTTATGCTTTGACATAATTTTATGAGGCTGATATTTTGCATGAAGGTAGGAGAGGACAGTCTGGTGTTTGTTATCAGGGTTTCAGAGTGACCCAAAAGGTCAAAGGTCATACAGAGATCAATTTGCGTAGAAATGCCCTATGACCATTAAATGTGGTCAAAAGGTCCATGGTCACACATATAGGTCAAAGGTCACACACATAGGTCAAAGGTCACACACGGGGAATGCACTATTAAATGAAATTACCGGCAAATGGCATACAAAATTTTGAAAAACACCGCCTGATTTAAAATGGATTTAAAAAAAACGTGGACCTATCGTCCCTTAATAAAGAGACATGATGTAACAATCTAGGGTATTATTGACATTAATCTCGAGGTAAAATAATAAAATATAGCTTTGCCCGGTTAAGTGAATGGAAACAAAACATAATTTATCACCGTAATGTTGGTCGCGTATGGCAATGGCGGTGAAGGGATGAATCGTACTCCACTCGCCAGAGACGAGCGATGGGAATTGACAAGGATATGGATTGTATCTGCTGCAGGTTGCTTTGAAAAAGACAAAAAAATAATAATAATTTATCAAAATATCAATCGCTTTCTGTTGCCGACAGGAGTATGACTTCAGTCCCAGTGTACGATGTTTGGCAGTGAATTGATGTAAGAAAAGTCCTTGAGCGCGGAAATAACAAAAGGGGTTGCACGAATTAAAATGTTAAATGCTTTGCGTTGTTTTTGTCATTGTGATACCTCTATGGTTTTACGTCAAACGCAAACACAATTGTCTGATCAAAAAATACACTGGTCCACTGCCATTTCGATATGAAATTAAAGCTTGAACTTCAAAATAATTACAGTCCGCTATTCCGAAGGATCTTTATTCCGAAGCACCATTATTCCAAAGGACGGTTATTCCGAAGTCCGAAGAACCGTTATTCCGAATTCACCACTCGGTGCGTTATCCCGAAGGATTTTTTATACCGAAGCACCGTTAATCCGAAGGACCGTTATTCCGAATTCTACATTATCACCGCTATCAAGGTTAGGGTTTAGGGTTAGGGTTAAGGGTTAGGGTTTAGGGTTGGTGTTAGGATTTAGACCTATTGCACAATTCAGAATAACGGTCCTTCGGAATAACGGTCCCTATGTAAAATTCTGAATAATGATTCTTCGAAATAACGGTCCCCATGTAAAATTATGAATAACGGTCCTTCGTAATAACGGTCCCCCATGTAAAATTCTGAATAACGCTCCTTCATAATAACGGTCCCCATGTAAAATTCGGACTAACAAGTCCTTCGGATTAACGGTCCTTCGGAATAATGGTACTTCGGAATAAAAACCCTTCGGAATAACATAACTAGTAGTGAATTCGGAATAACGGTCCTTCAGAATAAAGACCCTTCGGAATAACGGGCTGTAATTAGAAAAATACCCTGCAAATAAACTAAACATTGACGATTTGACCGACAGGCAAGCAGTCATTCGTAAAGTGCATCAATTCTACTAGAGGAAGAAATTTCCCACAATAGACAAACTGTTGACCACTCTTCGTCAAAATATTAACATCACTTATGGGAGAACGAGTCTCTGGAAACTGTTGAAAAGCCTTAGATTTAAATTTCAACATCGGAATGGAAGTTCGCTGAAGTCTCCATGCAAAAGGTCTTTGGGTTTCTACAAAGTTGGGGTGATTTGCCAAAAGGCAGCCATTAACGACCAAACCAAACAGAAACAGAAGTTCCTGATCGAGAGTCGAAATTGTTTTACTGCGAAATAAATTTCTATGCAAAATTAAAAAGATCAGACAAACTAAAGAACTTTCACAAATCATCACCAGTAACACCCCTAAAAAACACCCCATAGACAAAGATGGAAATGGTGGGTTCCCAGTACCACTGAGAAAAGGATAACGGTTTAGTAATTCTGCACGCTGCAAGTGTTGATGGATTTGTTTCCGGAGCCAAAACCGCATCAGGGGATTATCATAACGAGATGAACGCTACACATTTCCAAGAATTTATGGAAACACGATTATTTCCAAACATACCCAAAAAGTCCATTATCATAATGGATAATGCAAGCTATCATAGCGTCAAAGCTGAGAAACTTCCGACATCCATAACAAAAAATCAGAAAATGCAATAATGGTTGAAAAGGCGGAATATCGCATTTTCTGCCAAGTATACGAAAAAAGAGCTCTTCAATGTCATCAAACAAAATAAACCACGAGCTCAAAAATATGAAATTAACATTCTGGCTAAAAAATACGGCCATGAAATTGTACGTTTGCCTCCCTACCACTGTGACTTGAACCCCGAAGTGATTATGGGCCAACATGAAGGGTTACGTTTCTAGGAACAATACACAATTCAGTATGGCAGTGATTAAGAAATCATTTGATGAGGTAGTGGAGAAAATATAAATTATGAAAGATATCAAGGCGCACTACTTTTTCTAAATGTGCCAGTGTCTCTTTAAAATATGGAACAATACAAAGACACAACTTGCAAATATCTGCATAAACTTCATAGCGCCTGCGTGCATGATAGAGGTAAACGTATAACATATCTAGTTTGGCTTCTTGAGATGTTATTGATTCAGTGGATACAAAATGGCCCCTCTCCCGAACAGTGGACTGTTTCCAAAAAGTGTTAAAAGTCTCACAGTCGCTAGGATTTACAATAGTGACATACGACAGTATGTGAAGCCAATATATTAACACTGTAGTTTCAGTTGTTTTTAGGGATTCAGGTGCAGCATTTGGCGCATATCAATGAAACAGTGAACACTAAAACTCACAATTTCAAATAAATTAACGTATCATGTTTTGATCTATTGTACTTGTCTCATTTAACTGTTTACGGTATACAATTATCAATTACACATTTACATTTACAGACTACGAATTAAATGGCGTTTCCGTTCCTTTGTGTGGATGTCACCATTGCGGTCATCCGGGCGCTACCGATCTGCTCAACGATCCAAGAATATGTTGCAAATGTGACTGTGCCTGTGTTGCGATCGGCGATTGCTGTCCAGATTTCAATGTTAACATTCATTGTGGCCTGAATGATCCACGTGATCTTACCATTAACAACGTAAACATAGCTTATTACCAATGTCTTGGTGTGCCTGGAAGTCAAAGAACAAACTCTGGATACGTCCTAGTGAATAAATGCCCAGAAACATGGTCAGACATCAACACGAGATTATAAACTGTGAAGTAGAGCGACATATTACTGATGTAGTAGGGTTACTGCCAGTTTATGATTCCAGCAAAGTTGTCTATAAGAATATCTTCTGCGCATTTTGTCACAATAAGACCATTGACGAAGTTACATTTTGGGAAGTAGACAAAGTTGTCACAGATTGGGGTGGTGATATAGGATACTCCGTGAGTTCGCCGGATTGGAAGGCTACACCTCGTAGTTGTCCGTTTGAATTTGTCGACAGCTGTGCGCCAGATATAGAGGATCCAAAATTAATTACTGTTGTCAGTCTTACTTTGCTCCCGTTGGTTTTGAAGAATATGAATATGATTCCAGTTTTTTTAATTCTACAGGCAAGTTTTTTAGAAACCCACATTGTGCATTATGTAATGAAAAAGGTAAAGACTTCAGTGAATACTGTCAATCTTGTGGCGAACAGAGTTGTGATGATAATCCCGAAGAGCCTTGTGCGAATGTAGAATGTTGCTCTTATGAAGAATGCTATCTTTTTCTAACGGTTGAAGTCTTGTTTGATTTTAGAGATTTACAAAGCAACACATTTGGTCAAGCCAATTCCATCTCTTGTGAGGAAGATGCGGTATATGATCCTTTCTTGAAACAGTGCCGCAGTCTTTCTTGCCCGCCTGATTTCGTTCTTGTCAATGGAAATTGTCAACCCCTCAATCCTCCTATTAACCCAAATACTATTGAGACGGAAATACTTGGCACAGACAACTCACTACATTCCATGAACTGTCTTTTGAAGTCGGTTGGATTTAGTTCACCTTCAGAAATTGAAGCAATAACCATCGTAGCCAAGAAGAAACGACAGGAAATAACCAATTGTCTAGCCATTAATATAGGTTGTGACACCATATACAGGTACACTGTATCTCTTCTATTCCTTTTTCAATCTAATATTAAACTCTTAAACTTCATAAACGCCTTGGAAACAAAATTACGCAACAAATCTGATTACTAAACCCATACACCTCCTATTTGCAATGTTACTAGTATATCAACCATCGTCCGATATTCTGACAAATTTGCCCTTCCATCGCAATGTGATACTTTTGTGACCAATACGAATGAAGAGTTCAACGTTCGTAATTATTCCCAGCTTCTGCTGTCCTATGCACGATATGATTACATAACTAACAATTACACTACTTCGACATGTCCCCAGTCTTGCCTTGTTAATACTTACCTTAATTGCAGCGTAACTCTAACACTAAACCGATCTGAGTTTGACTTCATTAATACACCCTCTCAATCCATTCACCTGCTGACATCAAACTCCACCATCACAAGGAATGAATATCTACTTTTATCAGATGGTTCAATCCAAATCTGCCCCTTCATACCGTCACTGACCATATCAAGTTGAAGTGTCTTGGATATAATTGCCGCTGTGTGCACATTGCTTTCTGTAGCTGCCCTTGTAGCTACTTTAGTAACATATCTAACATTTGCTTCCTTAAGGAACCTTGCTGGTAAATTAGTTTTATATCTTGTAGTCGCCTTATTGTTAGCTTACTTGGGATTACTGCTAGCGGGTTTCTTCTTGTACAGCGACACGGCATGCACGGCATGGGCTGCTTTGACACATATTTTCTGCTTTGACACATATTTTCTGGTTAATAGGCACCTTTACTTGGATGATGTTGTTTGCTTTCAATATTGCAAAAACTTTCTCTAGAAGAGGTGCTTCTACCCAAGGTGCTAGCTCAAGTTCGTTTTGGAAGCACATGCTCATCGGCTGGATTACTCCAGTTATTATTGTTGGGTATGTCTTGGTGTACATTTCTGTCAGTGTACCTCGAGAAGTAGAGAACCGTCCTGTGGTCTCCCCTGTTAAGCTGCGTAGCGAAGCATAGTTAAAACTGCGAAGCGAAGCAGCGAACTAATCTCTACAACTCCAAACACTGTTTTCCATTAACATCATTTCTTAAGTATACCCAAATCATGACTAGACCTCAGCGCAGGCCTTTTCTAAGGTCTGCCTTGACTATAGTGTCATTGAATGTGGAGGGTTTTTCCAGTGCAAAAAGTACCATCATTGCTGATTTGTGTAACAATCTCCATTGCGATGTCCTATGTCTGCAGGAAACCCACAGAGGAATCAATAACCACCGCCCAACCATACCAGGAATGGTCCTTGCCACCGAGAGACCACATCGACAATACGGAAGTGCTATATTTGTGAGAACAGGTACCGAAGTAGAAGCAACCTCAATGTCTGATGATAACAACATCGAAGTCCTCACCATTGAGCTTAGCTCTGTCATAGTTACATCTGTCTACAAACCTCCATCAGTAGACTTCGAGCACCCTCAACTAAACACTGGGAATTCCACCAAACCTCACTTCTTCATTGGCGACTTCAACAGCCATAGTACCCAATGGGGCTACAATGAAACTAACAAAGACGGACAAGCTGTCGAAGAATGGATAGACAGTCAACATC
>JAMKCH010088038.1:0-11265 GCA_023653785.1 Ophioderma brevispina
AGTGTGTCTTTGGGTGAAAATTTGGAGCTTGGGACATTCGCTGATAGAGAATGTGCCAAAACGGGTTATTGGGTGAAAGGCAGCCAGATTGCCCATAAATAAGGGTGATTGTTGCCAAATTTTGGGAGAGAAATGGAGAAAACTTGGAGAAAAATATTATATTTACAATTATAGAAGACTGATCAACCGGTTTAGTGACCGCTCCCATTCAAATCAGCTAGCGGTTGCCCGCTAGTAATTAAAAAGCGCGAGTCACTTAACACCATGGCCATGCATATAGAGTCCGTGTGTTGTTTTGTACTTGAAGTGCAACAGCTCTCGTACAGAGTTCACAGCTATACGAATTAAGGTAAGGGCAGGCCTATTATATCAGTAATTAACCTTAAAATTACTTAAAACAATCAGGACTAATTGGTCAGGAGGTGGGTGGGATAAGGCTATTTTGCGGAAGTACAGCGGCAATTTAACTTCAATCAAGTCAAAATTTGATCGCTGTTTTCATTTACAAAAGAATGTGCTTTTTATCTTTGATTATAAAAGCAGCTCTTATACGTATTGTACTTGGCAACGAAGGTCTACCTTTATAGTATTGGCATTTTGTTGCACGCATCTCGGTATAATTCGTTCGAGTCCGGAGGTTTTATTATCTTAGAAATGCTTCAGCCGGCAGAAAATTAACGGCTTTAGTTTTGCCAGTCTGGCAATGAGCATCATACCCTTCATGCTTTGCAAGTTTGATAAAATGTTGGCAGTAATGTCAGCATCCTGTCTGCATGGCAGAAGCTTACAAGGGAAATAATACTAGATATACTTCATTTCATTTCATTTTATTCAGTACTCAAGACAATATACATAAAAATATGAGAAAATAGCAAAAACTGATATACATAATTATTGCACATTATAGATGACAGCTTAAAACACTGCATACACATAACTGGAAAAGAAACTGTAAAAGGTGGGTTTATAGAGCATTTTTTAACAATTTTAAACCAAAGATAGCCCAAAAAGCTTTTAATAACAAAGCTTAATTCCATTGGGTCCTTACACTCCTCCTTTTTTACAAAATGTAAACACCCAAATTGTTTTCAAATTTGTGGAAGTGATTTCAGTAAGGGGCCATTTCATTATGTCTGAATATTTTTTCTATGCCTCTGTGTCCCTTTAAATCAATGATCAGTTACAACTATGATCTGTAACTGATCATATGGTATAGCGATCTGAAGATCACTCAATGACCATAAACAATTTCCTTCCATTCCTTTCTCTCTCTGCTATGTTTGTTTGTTTGTTATGGTGTGTTTGTTGTTTGTTGCGTGGTTTTTCCTTCACCTTTGTATCAGCTTACAAATACTTTCAATATTAAGTCATATCATGCCAGTGCCTTTTACCATGAATGAGTTGTAAGGAAACCATTAGATATGAACTCGTCCTTCACATTGACTTTATTTACCATTACGTAAAAATTCAATTTATAGATATTGGGATGAGCAAGATGAACGGCAGGATGTGACAAATTCGTGAATTATGTTAAGTAATTTTACACTCGCTGTGCACGTGGCTTGCTAACTTAATCAAAACTTTTGGACCACTGTTCTAACTCAAACTTGAAGTCAGTGGCGTACCGAACGGGGGGGGGGGCAAGTTGCCCCCCTCTGGCTCGAAAAAGCGGGACGATATGGACCAAAATATACATTTTCATCCCTCTTTTGTCGAGGAATTTCGACCAATTTCAGCCTAAATTTGGCCAAAATTAAAATAAATTCAGTGATTTTCGCGCGTTTCGCGCGCATTTCATCACTTCAGACTTCATTGGAGCAAATCACGAGGACGACTTACGAATTTTTCCCCCACTGGCAGGACGACTTGGAAATTTTGCCCCCCCCCCTGGATCGACTGCAACGGTACGCCACTGCTTGAAGTTTGATAACAAAATTGATTTTTGTTCGTTTGTTCTGATTCTTCTTACGTATTATAAAATCACTAATTTAATTTCATATATTTTTCAACCTGTACGCTGTCGAAATAAGTTACTTAGAGTGTTTTGTAAAGGAGATAAAGACTTAAAGACTTTCCACTAACATTGACAGTATAAACATGAACAAAAAATAAACATGCATTAAAAAACAGTTATATAACATACACGTAGTAAACAAAGCAATGACGTGGAGGAGATAACCGAAAGGCCAAAAGAGGCCAGAAGAGGCCATCTCCCTACAAATAAACTTTGCTGCTGTGATGAAAATTAAAGAATAAAAAGAACGGCACAAAAATGACCATACAAAGAAACAAAAGACAAAAAACAGAAAAAACAACTAAAGAAACAAAAATAAAAGGCAAGCTAAATTGGCTGAGGAGTAAGAGAATACTTATACTTGGGAGAATATTTATACTTTTTTTTCTGAATTCTTTTAGATTTTTAATTTTTGAATATTATCAGGCACTATGTTTCAGAGATTTGGTCCACATGATCTGACTTCTTTAGATGCAACATTAGTTTTATTTTTTGGAGGTCATTGTTTGTATTTCTCGTGAGATAGTCGTGAAAATTAAATCTCATATTGAATAATCATTGAAAATAGGTGGAAGGTTACTAGTTGAATTCACTGCAAAAATGTTGTGTAACTATGCAATCCTGCAGTTGTTGAGTAAAACTTTTTACCAAAGTTGATTAACTTTTATTCAAGTGTTGGTCATTTCCATTTCACAACAGTTTATTAATTCATTTACTGTTAAGAAAAAGAGGAACAAAGCCATATAGGCTTTGAACCATTCCAATGCATCTGAAGCTGTAATGTTACAATTTATGAAGTAAGATATCATGATCTACGGTATCAAATGCCTTAGACAAATCTAGGTAAATGCCAACCGTGTTTTAATTTTGTTCTACAGCATTATTGATTTCAGTATCTACTAATTCAATAATTTAGTATATACAATGTTTTTCCAAATGATTCTTTACACATTTGTTTAAGTCGTTCGAGTATCTTAGAAAAACAGAAGATCGAAATTGGTCGGTAGTTTAAGTATAGGCATTTGCTTCCTTTTCCGTTTTTAATTCATTTGGAACATTGCCAATCATTAGTAACACATGTACCATTACGTAAGGACAATTTTCTATACAGTTGAAACAGATGAATTCATTTGAACATACGTTTATCATATTTTCTCGTTGAAAATTAATGCGCATATTAGTGGGAAGTTTACGTCTAGTTTACAGCTAATTATAGATTGGTTAACAATTATTTTTGTGAAGCACAACAAACAGAGAAGAGATATGAACAACAAAATACAAAGAAAGTGGAAAGAAAGAACAAACAAACAAACAGAACAATGAAACAAAAGAAAAAGAAGTTAAACCAACTAAAACTAGTACAATTATTTATGAGTAGTTAAATTTTCTCAATTCACTTACTACAGTTTAACTTGCTTATGAAACACACAAAAATATTTTAAAATCTGGCTTGCGTAAATGATTATAATATTTATAAGCCCACTGTGCGATTTAGAAATATAATTTTGCATTTAAATAAAAGAACGTCACTAAAATGTCCATTTTAAAAGTTTTATTCGTTCGAAAGTGGGTTAAAATTACTCTCTCGAGAGTGAAATGACCGATAAAGGAAGTGAAATCTTCCCCAGTTCGCATCTTTTAGAGACTGGAATTTTAATATTTTGGAGAGACATTGTGGCAGTGTATTATTTATATAATAGAGAGTATACAGATGTTATATAATATACTCCTCACCTTAACAAATGACCATTTTATAGTACACTCCTCACCTTGAAAAATGACCATCGTGCACTTCAATGCGTTTACGTTCTTGCTATTGTTTTGTAATTCAAAGAAAAATAGAGTTGCATTCAATCGGTTGGAATCTTTTGTACTGGAGTTAAGGAGACTCATCTTTCAAAATTGACGATTTTCACACAATGCATTCAGGTAATTTTGTCCCAAATTTCATTCAAACCACGACAATTTCTGCTCCATATACAGAATAAGTATTGTCAATGCTCCGATTTCAATGGCAGGGAGTATTATAGACAACGAGTATAGTTAGAGGTTGAATACTACAACCTCTGTTCGGAGTTAATCTAAAGGACAGTTCATATCAAGTTTATTTTTCAGTGATTTTATCACAATATGCCGCAATAATTCAAATAATTTAAAAACACAATTACAGAAATGTGGGTTTGACATGTTTGAGAATTATACAATCACTTCATGGAAAGCCACTAATTCTTTGCTGTCACGCAAATGTGAGGGAAGGCAATTAGAGTGCGTGGACAATAGGATTCGGTATAGATTTGGTACTTGAACATGTTGAACGTAACTGCGTGTCAAGTGATTCCACATTCCCTGTGTGGTTGTCAACTTTATTGAATTTGAAAGTAGAATGAGTTGTAAATGTACTCTTAACCCCAATTTAAACGATATCCATTTTGGGTCGTCCTGAATAAATCGGGAAGACCTTACGTTGCATCGTTGTGTCTGTCAAACAGATATATAGGGTCTTAGTTCACAATGTAGTTGACGCTTATAACTGTTTTAGTTGACACTTTTAATTGAAAGTAACTTCAATGTACAAACATGCATGAATCGAGTTCATTCTCCATAGTAAATCACCATTCGTTTATGCACTATTTATGCATAAAATGTCTCTAATTGAAACATTTTTGTTCGTAACGAAGCAACTGAATTGCTGACAAAAAGAATTAATTTTCAATACCTTAAAACTTTTGAAGACTACGACTGAGTTTTGATCCACTATCAAAAGGGTGTTTAGGGACCCACTTGTTTGTGACACACATATGAATTCGGCAACAACGGGATAAACTACACCGTGTGGCTTATTCCGTTACGGTTTCCAAATTGTGTGTCAGAAAGAAATCGGTCACCTTACTTTGCCTTACGGATACCCCCTCTAAAATTATAGCTTCTGGACTAAAAAAAAAAAAATGACGTCAGTCACCACCCATGTTGGTGGACAAGACACACACATTCCAGGACTACAATACATTAAACTGTTAACTTACATCCATGTGTAACATTTGCATAGGCATTACTGATCCACTTGTTTGTGACACACTTACAAATTCGGAAACAACGGAATAAACTACACCGTGTGGCTTATTCCGTATAAGGTTTCCGAATTCATAAGTGTGTCAGTAGTAGTCATGGTAGTAGTAAAACTTTATTTATTCAGGGTAACTCAAATCAGTTATACAAACTGGTCTCCCATGAGACCCTGATATACATATATAATTACAAGTGAAAAATAATAAACATTTATACGTGTATGTACAAACAATGAATTTATGTGATAACGTTGGAAACAGATTAATTAGAGCAGCATAAAATAAGATTTCAATCAAGGTTGCCTTAAAATACATAAATATACAAGGAAAAAGATACAGCAATTATCATTGGAACTGCAATAAATAAAACAGCAAAGCATAAAAACAAGATTCAAAACACAATATTAGATTTAAAAGTGTTAACATTCATATCTGAAAAATTTCTGCGGACATGGGGTGAAGGATTATTCCACATTGAAGCACCTCTGTATTGGAATGTCCGTTTGCCAGGTATGATACTCCAAGTAGGTATGACGAGTGTATTACATGATTGGCTACGAGTATTTTGGGTGTGAATATTAGAAGTAAAAGTAAATGGTGATGATAAGTAAGAAGGAGCATCATTTTGAAGACATTTAAAGACAAGGAGAAGAATATGTTTGCTCCATCTGTCACTTAATTTATCCCAGCCAAGGTTGCTCATCATATCACAAATAGGTGTACGAATGTCAGCAGAAAGTAGCACACGGGCAAGTTTGTTTTGAAGAATTTGAAGAGAATTGCTAAGTTCAAAATTGCAGTTTGACCAAACTGGACTGCAGTAATTAAAGTATGGAAAAATCAAGGCATTGGCAAGCAGATTAAGAGTAGCTGAGGGGATATAAAACTTAACCCTGCGAATAACACCAATGCGTTTAGAAATAATGGAGGAGATATAATCAATATGATTATACCAAGTTAAGTTTGGATCGAAAGAAATCGGTCACCTTACTTTGCCTTACAGATACCCTCCTCTAAAATTGTAGCTTTGGTCTAAAAAAATATGACGTCAGTCACCAGCCATGTTGGTGGACAAGACACACACATTCCAGGACTACAATACATTAAACTGTTAACTTACATCCATGTGTAACATTTGCAGAGGTATTATTGTCAGGTGGATGTATTGTTGTCCTGGAATGCGTCTATCTTGTCCACCAATATGACTATTGAATAGGGTCTATTCTTCAACCAGCGCAGGTGGTACCATACCATATCTCTCAGAGGCGTGGAATCTTATGCCATGTTACAAGAGCATATAATACGGTACACATGTTTAGCCAAAGGTCATTCAAATTCACTTAAGGTAATTAATTTGTAGCTGTCTCAAATTGATTTGCACAATTTGTAGCTGTCTCAAATTTATTTGCACAAACTTTTAGTATGCGTTTATAATTATGCACAAGAATTGTTTAAGTGAATTATCGGCGCACCCTCAATTCCTTCACTGACTGTCAAAAAGTCATCCTGGAGGTGCTCATAGTTTGGTCTTGTAATTAGTAGCGTCAATCTTTCGCAGTTGGAATACACCTCTGGTTGAAATTGTCCATAATTTTTCAGTGTCCGATAAGGCATCAAATAAAGAGGTTAGACAAAAGCTATAGCTTGTTAATAGGAGATTAATCAACTTGTATACCTTTGTTGTGCACTGTTGGTCAAAATTCGCTTTTAATATGTATAATATTGTAACTGCTGAATGCAGAATATATCAATGATTCTTGCTCTAAAATGCTATCGTTACTGAGCTAATCAACTTAAAAGTTGATTAGGAATGGGATTTAGATTGAGCACTGTATACTACCTTTTTTTACAGTTTCTCTTTCGAGTATTCCAAAAAGATGTTTAACAAACGTTTAACTTAACAATCGTTTATCTTTGAAGTAATGAGGTGGATAAATAACAATTCAAAGTAATACAGATAGTTTAGAGCAGAACGTTATTTCTTTTGGTATAATGACAAATCAAGTTTTACCCTAGTTCAAAATAATATCCATGTATACCCCACTACTTCAGAGATAACCGTTTGTTTTACTAAACAGTTGTTAAAGGTCCCAGTAAATGCAAATAGAATTGATGTGGTTTGTGTCAAGTCCACAAGGAGGTACCAGAAAACATTCAATATTTGGGTTGGTGATGACATCATTTGTGGTACCATTGATTTTTCAGAGAGTAATAGAAAATTCCAGGTGACTGGTGTGAATCTATTCATGACACCGACTGAAAATCAATAGTTTCACTAATGATGTCACTGGTGGTGTATTCTTTTTTCTGGCCCTGTTTATTGGAATGGAATGTCCCATAAAGATTTGGAGTAGGCTTATCATCTCATTTCCTGGGACCTTTAAACATTTTTTGGAATAAGGGCCATAGTGTCTTAATTAATTGAACACGCAGTAAAAGGTTTAAATAGTTTTGGGACTTTTATTCGCAGGTAACCCGGTGTAGAAGTTTCTACAGTCCGCCGGACTCATAGTCCACCTACAACGATGAAGAATAGGGCACTCGATTCAGTTGACTCTTTACGCAACATTAGTTTCACGCTTTATTTCGTTGTCGTCTATGGAGCGCGGACTATGACTCTCGATATACTATATCTCCTTTTACATGGGTACGCAACCCGGTCAAATTGAAACTCAAATTGACCAGCAGCCATTATTACGCATTGTCGAACTCGTGACAATAATAGGTGGTTTTAGACGAATAATTATTTACTCGTTTCCATGGTTACCTCTTGCCCTTCGATGAAAATAGAGATAGTTGCACTGCAATAAATAGCACGAAGAAATCTATGCAATTAAGATTAATGATTTATTCAAACTTGCTGTGCACTACAGAGAATTCGAATTAAGGTTACAGAGGTCAACGTCTTGTGTCCAGTAATTCCCGACCCTTTTCAAACTTTCAGAAATACGAAAACCGGAGTACGAATTAAGTTACGTTATTGTAGTCAGGTTTTTGAGCACTTATCTTAATTAGGCATTGATTACTTCAATCAGTGTAGACGGATTTTAATTTGAACCCACCCATCTTTCACGCATGTAAACAAGTACAATTTTAAAAAATCTTAAGAGGTTTAAAATGAAGTTATAAGTATGAAAGATTTAAAGATTTTAACACGAAAATATTCAATTTCAGTTCCCAATTAAAATCTTGAAAATGATACCTCCGTGTGTGTCGTCCTGTGCCCTAGAAGTTGGGAGAAAGCTCGCCTAAATACATTTACAAGTCGCCAGTTGTATTGTACTGATATAGGAAGAGTATTGGTTTCAATAGTTGTAACTTAATTTGAGTGCTTTGAATTAAAATACGACAATACTGACTTTTTAAAGTGTATGTCTACATGTGTGGCGTCAGCGCACTAGGAATTCATTACACCAGAAACCCACTTTTCTTTCAAGATACGTTCCATGTTCCCTGACCATTGTTGAGTCACATTATCTCCAAGTCGGAGACGTTGCTATATTTCACATTTGTACGGTGATTACTTTGAAATGCAACGGATACATCGTGGATGTTCCGCTCAACAATGGTCATGGAACTATAATGTGATATACACCATTATACAGGAAATAGTTTCATATTACTGTAGAAGTACAGCTTAGAAGTCTTAGAAGCTTAGAATCCTTACTGTCCTCATTTTGAACCTTGCCTGAAATTTATCTTCAAAGGACTCTCGCAAAAAAGTTCCGTAGGATCTATGGAATCTCTTTTTTTTTTCAAGGAACTATTTTAGCTTAAACAATAATTAGTCAAATTAATTTCAAATTTGATATGTCCAATTTTTGAGAATGTAACATGATATCAATAAATGGTAACGTATGATATCTGTTATGTATGGAAACGTCAGACAGACACACTTCAAAACTGCTGTTTCAATACAATAACGTCGTTTCAACAACGTGTCACTCAAACTCTTTTCAAATGAAGGTAATATGATCATGTGTCGCCACTCATTCATGAACTACACTGGCCTAACCTTAAAAAACAACAACTGTTTTTGGAAAATGTTTCACGGATTCTGATAATGTTCCATCATACATTACTGAACTCATCGTTCAATATGTTCCCACACGCCCTGGATTACGATCTTCTCAGGATACAAGACTCTTAACCATGTCATTCACTCATTCTGTTGTACCCTGCTGCACCAAAACTTTGGAACAGCCTTCCATATTACGTTCGCCATGCAACTTCACTGGCAACCTTCAAATCACAGCTCAAAACTTATTTGTTTGATATGTTGTTTTTTCTTGTTTACTTTTGTAAGATGTTCTGACACTTAATCTTCTTTGTAAGAACACAAAATCACCTGCATAGTGTTTGTAGCTGTTACGTTTGTAGACAGAGTATGATTTCGCACATAAACGGTAAGCTTTTAACGGTAAACCGAACCCTATACACTATAAATAATAAACAAATCTGTAATCTTAATTAAAACATAATTTATAATCTACAGGTCCTACAGTTTCCCCATTTCCTAAATTTATTTTGTTCCCCCGTTTGATATTGATCGGTCCTTCACTGATAATTTACATGCATAATTACGATCTACTTTCCAGACCCCTCCCCCCATTAAAACATCCTGGGCTACATATTTCTCTCACTACCTCTACACCACCGTTTGCTACATTGCTCAACTGGGCCAGAGTTAAGAACCTACAAACTCACGTGATCACTCAATGTAAAGGCCCAACCTTTCACTTCCTACCCTTCCCCAACCAAATATCAATCAATGTTGGGGGAATTGGTAGGACTACTGATGACGATACTTCATTCAACATTGGTTGGGGAGACGGGGAAAAGTTTCCCGAAAATCGTTCAAAGTGTTCCAACAATTGTGATTGTAGATTGAGCTAAATGAGTGAGCGTCACATCACTGAAACAACAGTGTAGGCAGCGGAAAGGCGAACTTGACACACAAGATTGGTCTGTGCCAATTTTACCACTCTTTTCCGCCTTCCGACCATGTCGACCATGCCAGTTTGACAGAAACCTTTGACAGAAACAGATTGTGGTACCGAACAAGAATCGAGCGCATTCATGTGTCTCGGTGTCAAAAACAAAGTAATTAACATTTTTCTAATTTTGTGGTAAGCAATTCTCTGAAGTGATCTGTGTTGATTTAGCTTTTCTTTAGGCCAAATCTCGTGGTAATTTTTATGATATTTTGAAATAAATTGTGAGCTAATAATATGGGAAATTCTATAAAAATGGGCACAATTGAGAAAAAAGTTCAACCACTTCTTCTTCTTCTTTTTTTTTCGTTTTTTATTAGAATGTGTCATTGATGTCGGATCCAAAAATTGTAAACATCACCACTAAATGTATCTCTTCAAGGCAAAATAATGCAAATTTGTGTGCACTTCTTAAGTTACGTTATCCAAAATGTGATCTAGCTCAGGCAATGAGAAGTGTAAGAGGTTACAAATAACATTTCATGTATGCTTTGTTATAGTATCATTAATTTTGTGACTAAAAATATTTATTTCTGTCTGTGTGTAACATTGAGAAAATATTTCCAAAGGGGATTTTCTGGTATTTTAGATGTAAGATTGCAACGCATCTAATTTCCAATTATATCTTCATTGGGCTTTTTTATTGGGCAATGCGAGGTGAATTTCCATCAGTGTGAGATCCAATTGGGCAATGTTAGGCTATGTTTATGTATGATGCTGCTGTAATAGCTATTCTTAGATATTGGTAACCTACTTCGCCAGTAGCTGCAAAGTTGGTAGATCTATGCAGTAACAGAACTGATATTTTAGATACCACATGAGCTTAAAATCAATGTTGTCTGCTGTCATCTTTTAAGCCAAAAAAGGCTTCAGTTTGGGTATCGAAAACGATTCCAGATTTCCAGTTAGTGGTCCTAAAAGTGGACATTTGCGATAGGCGGACTTTGTAGAAATACTTGAATCACATACTGCAGAATAATGGTGTCGTCGAACCCCGTCGTTTTGGACTACTTGCCGACAACTTTGACTTCAGGACTGCTCCGAAAAAGAAATATATTTATTAAAAAAGATTTCCTCGGATTTATTATCACTTTTTTATTCTTCGCTGTTTAGACATCATCGCTGAACTTCATCGCTTCTTTTAATTCTGGACATTTCTATTCCGGTACTCCTTCTTTTTTAGTGCAGTATT
>JAMKCH010088038.1:11285-22838 GCA_023653785.1 Ophioderma brevispina
TAGAATTTTATCTATTTTTGTATTTGTCGTATTAATATTTTTTTATATTGCTCCATTCTATGTAAAGCGCCTAGAGGCCTCTGCATTAGGCGCTATATCAAGACTGTTATTATTATTTATTATTATGTTTATGTATGATGCTGCTGTAATAGCTATTCTTAGATATTGGTAACCTACTTCGCCAGTAGTTAGTTTTGATCTGCAAAGTTGGTAGATCTATGCAGTAACAGAACTGATATTTTAGATACCACATGAGCTTAAAATCAATGTTGTCTGCTGTCATCTTTTAAGCCAAAAAAGGCTTCAGTTTGGGTATCGAAAACGATTCCAGATTTCCAGTTAGTGGTCCTAAAAGTGGACATTTGCGATAGGCGGACTTTGTAGAAATACTTGAATCACATACTGCAGAATAATGGTGTCGTCGAACCCCGTCGTTTTGGACTACTTGCCGACAACTTTGACTTCAGGACTGCTCCGAAAAAGAAATATATTTATTAAAAAAGATTTCCTCGGATTTATTATCACTTTTTTATTCTTCGCTGTTTAGACATCATCGCTGAACTTCATCGCTTCTTTTAATTCTGGACATTTCTATTCCGGTACTCCTTCTTTTTTAGTGCAGTATTTGGATTTTCGCCTATATTTCCTGTGGAAATTGACAATTTTGCCGATTCACGGACTTGATGATATCATTGTTACGCCATACCATAGTCTAGAGCTACTAGATACTTATTTGGGTATCAATGCAGAGAGGAGGCCATAGCTATGATCCATTGGTACTATCAAAATCATAAGCATCGGTGCTTTATAACGAATTTCCGAGGACTGGTAACTACCTCTTGGTAAACTGTGTTACAAACAAAAAAGCTTGGTAAGACGAGGGTTAACTTCATAAAGTAACACATACATTACAGTAAATTTAGTTTAATAAAAAATGCGCCTTGTCAAATTTATACATTGAGCAACGGAAGCATGATCTTTCTATTTTTAGGCATTCTAGAATAGACATAAATAAAATTCTCGTAAAACATTACTGAGGAGAGAAGTGATTCAGAATCTGCTGACGATGGTAATTAAAGTAAGTAAAACCTTCTGATTTTGTGCTTTTTAATAAACCGTACACATTCATCAAAAGTTTGGTAAACATTGTACTTTCACATATCATGAAAATAGATTAAAGAGGATTATTTACTTTCTTGCCACTCAGTGTATAGTTTATTATTCCCAACACACACTCTTTTCCTATATATTCGTATCCATATAAGTTTGCTGTCCGAACATTGGTTAATCCAAAGGTTTAACCTTACTGAATTTTCCGAGTCTGATTTCTGTGTTAAGAATATTGAATCTTAAGACTCATTTCTAAATAGAGAGCCTTACCGCCGGATTTCGGAATAGCGCCCCGAATGAAACCGACCTGTGGTACAGACATTTTATCTATAAAACTTTTACCTAACAAATGTCTTCAAAACAATTACCAAATTTGCCTAAACTTATTTTAATTGTTTACTAGAAACAAAAAAAAAATATTATAGTTTTAGAATATTCATGATAGACAAGTCTTTTGATAATGCGTATTTAGATCTGAACACATGTGGACTTAATGAATTCAATATTTTAGCACAAAATAAGACACAGACGTTTTTGACACAAAATGACACCGAGTACAAAGATACGCAAAACTTTAGAAATGCCCTATCACAATAACCTTCGCCCCATGTGTAGGTAAATGTGCATTGTACTTTAAAAGAATACCCACATACCCCATTGAAAAACAAAGCAAACAAAACAGCAATTTTGCCCCTTTAGAGTAAATAACAAACAAAAAGCAAACGGTAACAAGGAAACATATCAAATATACGACCCTCCGTGTTAAACTTGGAAATAATAGTTAACCATTAAATTCATGGCCAAGGTCGTCATTACCAGTTACCTATACTACTTAGTATTCAAAATGGAATATATTAATCCTGTCTTTGTTGTAAATTGGTAAAGAAGGTAATTTACGTCTTCGGGCTTAAACAAATTCGGAATTTCGGTAGGAATGCGTCGCTTTGAGTTTCTTTTCTCGATTATTTAAATCTATAAAGCGTGTAAGCCAGGAAGTGTACCTAAGGACATATGAAGTGGGTTAAAGGTTGTATAATATTCATAATTATTTTACAACCTGAACTATTCACTTGTGAATTATGCTGAAATTTGAGTGGATCTTGGTCATATGAATTAAAGGCTTTAAAATAAGCTAGGCGTTGTCCAACCTATGATTCTTTTCAAAGGTGCATAGGCAATAATAATTTATGCGATATACCACATATACCATTTATTCAAATCCGCCCACGACTATATAGAGTTTCAAAGTCATTGAAAAGGTACACTCTGTTGTGTGGTCATGTTCATACGTCATGTTGAAATTCCGATCATTGTCGACATCTATTATTTTTTACTTCCAAGATTTGTGGAAAGAAACAAACGCCTTTTTGAACTTGAGCATCAACGGATTTGAACTCTGACGACCTCTTAACAAAACGACGATCGTCTTTCCAACGTTCCTGGAGTTTTTTCGTCGCTGGAAGTATCGTTTGAGTAGAAAGCGTTGACCGACCGCGCGAGGCAAGGGTGGTGGTCTCTCTGTTGTTTTAATCTGTAAAAGGGTTAAGCAAACAGTGGAACACATTCCAACACTTTGTCCCTTGATGGTTGAAACAATAATGCAATAATATATACGAAGACGCGGTTAAAGTTGAATTTTAGTGGTACGAACATAGTCATCATCAACGATTCTTTCAAAACGGACATATTTGAGAGAGAGAGAGAGAGCAGAGCGAGAGAGCGCGCGCGCGAGCACGAGGGGAGAGATGTTCCACCGACATCAGCTTTATATTTGGTTGGGGCTATTTAGATGGCAGACACATTTTAAAAATCGTATTGAAAAACAAAACAAATCAAAACACAACATCAAATTGATGCCATTTCTGATCGTTCTATGGCCAAGTTCATTGCTTCATTTTCGTTGAGACCAGAAAATTGTTCCACTTACCGATCACAGTCGATATCAGTGTTATCATTACACTGTTATCGTCTTTGTCGCGTGTCGTCGTCCTCATCATCGGCATCGTCTCATCGTCATATTTAAATATCATAAATGTTGTCGTTATCGTCATCAATAAGACAGTATATCATCATTATTATTATACTATCTATGTCAATTTGTGGATCATTTGGGGTCATTGTTGACCCTTAACATGTTTTGTCACTATTCCTTATTTTAATTATTTTTCTTACCGAAATCAGAGCGGCTTTAATTTTTGACCCTGTACAAACCAAATTGACCCTTTTCACTATTTTTTCAGTTTTGACGCTGCATCTGTGAAACAGCAGGTTGTAGATAGTGCAAACTATACCTTTTTACAAACCTTATGATCCGACGAACAATATGGTGTGCTTTTCAACACAATTGGATCATTTTAAAATGTTTGAACCCCCTGTATAATCATTGATTGCCCCCTACTTGGTTATAGGTACTATTCCAGAAATGCTATCATGATTTTTTTGTGTAGATGATAGTGTAGTTAGGCTGGATGATAAGTATTATTTTGCCACCTTTCAGGGGTACCAATTTGGTAAAAATTTCCTGAGGACCCAGACTAAATCTCAATGCGCCGATTATGCACATCTGACTCTTTGCAGGTAACTGACTAATTTATTTTACTGTGTATGTGCAAAGGAGACGCCAGTTTTAAAAACTCATATATGTGCAAAATTAGATTTTCCATGGAACTGTCTGCAATAATAATAATATAATAATAATAATAATAACCTTAGAATGACACTTAGAGGGAAATTTTAATTATTCATTAGTTATAATGAGCTCTTATTATTATTTAGATTAATTAATATTCATATCCTTTTTTATTCTAGTGGATTATCTTTAATTTGCATAAATTAATATTCATATTCTTTGACGGAATAAAGCGCAAACAAAGGATAACGTTAAGGGGAAACGAAATTTCGCCCTAACGTCTTACTTAACAAGTACATAACAATAGCCAATTTCCCCCTAACCTACTACATAGGCTAATAGGGGAAAGGTATTTCGCCCTAACGCCGTAATGAGTGAATAACAACAGTCAATTTCCCCCTAACGTACATGATAGCAATATAATAGTAATATTAATGCACAGTAAACATTCTGATGTGATTTTTGACTTCAGTAGTCATATCAGGGTAAAAGTTAGCCATGCCTTAGTTTAAATATATTTTGATTGATAAAAGAATGAACAAATAAGGCATTTTCATGTTGGACATAAGAAGTTTGAATCTAGGGCCCACACTGCACGTAGAAGGTTTTGATTTCAAAGGCAAGCTGCACATAGGTTTTCCCGCCCAGCGACGAAGTCTGATTGTCAGCACCTAGCCCCATCATGCAAAGAGTTTTATACAGCATCATGTAATCGTTCTCTCACTGTGTTTATTGTCAAGCTTTGTCATCAACATCCTCACAATTATAATTGCTGTTATTACTGTCGTCATCCCCCCACCACCTCTATTTTGTCATCGTCATCGTGAATATAATCCGGTATCATGAAGAGAGTTCTACAATGGGGATTCCTAGGGCCAATCCGACCACCGTTTGGGAGTTTCCGTAACCTGACCCATCTGACACACTTTTTTCTGACACACTTATGAATTCGGAAACCTTAAACTTAAAGGAATAAGCCTGTGTTTTGATACGATACCAAAATGTGAAGATAACAAAACCATCTGTAACACACGCATCATTTGTTTTTAGTCTCATCTACAAGGTCACACTTAGATTTAGAACACACCCAGAACGTGTTTTAGGTGTTCTGCAGGTATGCTGAACATCTACAGAACTCATTCAGAACACCTGAAATATGTTCTGCAAGTGTTCTTTGAATACCACCAGAACACATTTGGAACAAGTCCGACAAGTGTTCTGCAGACATCGCAGTTTGGTGGGCCTTGAATTGAAACTAATATCCTTGGAACCCCTGTTTATGTACAAATTGACAAATTTGGTTTGAATTTGTTTCAAAAACCTAGTGGGCTTAATTTGAATTGTCAGTCCAACAGATTTTCTTCATTTACTCTTCTTTACCTCGAGCACTGGCACAGTGTAGGTCTATGACTGATGTCGATTCTATACTCACATTGCTGCATTAAGGAATGTATAAAAACAATGAACTTTTTTCTTTCATGTGACTAAATAACATGACCTAAATAAATCAGGTGATAATACTAAAATAGGAATGTAACAAAATATAGAAAATTAATGAAATATTCCCATAAAAGAGCGAAACCTGAGCAAACACCAACGTGTTTGTGTGAAATTTGTGTCGCCGTCAGGCTTTCATGGCCTTCATTTCACCTTCTCGATGGTGGCACATATTCGTCATCTCAGGCAAAAATTTGTCTAACGCTATCGGGTGTTTCTGTTAATTTGCAGCAAATGTTGACGCTTTATACCACTCTTTCTTTCTGTCGGTTGGCACGTTCGACAGTTGTATTCTGAAAACTTTTGTTTTTTAACTGTCTGAAAATGTTCCAGCGTTATACCTTGGTGTGTGTTATGTAATTCGTTTTGGATCTCCCGTTGATACTTTTTCTCCTGCTTCCTGAAAGAGCACGTATGTCCTGAACTCCACGTCCTGAAAATGAAGCGTGTATTCCCATAGCGAATCATGAAATAATCACATTTGGCCTAATCTATGGATTTTCGATGCTAAAGGTCAAGAAAGTCCGTTTTGAACAACAGTCCTGACAAAATAGCAATTTTGAAAGATAAATAAATATCCACTCTTGAACATTTTGTTGATTGAAATGCTTGGGAAGATACTTTCACACTATAATTTGGATTGTTCAGAATAAATGGCATCTCTTAATGAAATCTATCATTTTGCTAAGTACAGCACATTGTTTTCTGATCAATGGCAATGATATGCAAATGCAAAGGCAACACACTAGTCGTGTACTTTCAAAATCTATGTCAAAAGCATACCGGGTGGATTAAGACTGTGATGGCCGCTTTGTACCAAACTAATGTAGATTTGAACTTGTTTTGCCTAGAAATTGTACAAAACAGACATTTTTTTCTTTTATGTGATGTCTTAAGTCCAGAATTCAAAAGCTTAGTAGTTCAACGATGATATGTCTTTGCGGTGAAGATTTCAAAAAGGAATCTTGCACAATCATGACAATATAATATTCCAGGATAATAAATCCGAGGGAATCTTCTTCAATATTTTCTGAGCAGTCCTGAAGATAAGGTTGTCCTGTTACTAACACTGCTCCGATCTACCAACTACTGGCAAAGTTCTCTAGTATCCAGCACAATTTATTTTAAAATTAGGCTATTACAATAGCATCATGCATAAACATAAGCTAACATTATCCAATTGGATCTCACATTCATGACACCAGGCTGGAAATTCACCTTCCATTATTTAGAGTAACTTTTCTAGAAAGATCTCTTAAACATGTAAACATTGCATTATCTCAATATAGCACTAGGGAAATTTCATTTTCTCTTACATAATAAAACAAGATACTTTCCCTGCCAGGAATCTTTTCTCTAGTTACATACAGAAATGAAATAATATTTCAATCACATAATGGAGGATACGATAACAGTATACATTAGCTCTGAAAACAATGATTAAAACAAACACTGCGTGGTTAAAACATTCGATCCAACAGTGGTTAACATTTAAGAAAGATTGAATTTTAACCAACGTTGATTAAAATTAGGTGGATTTCTAAATATTTAACTAACAATTGTTCACTGTTCGTGAATATATTTAAGCAACAGTTCTGCTGTTCTCCTGTTTACAAACATTGGCTTAAAATGGTACTTTTAACCTAGTTGTTGTTTTCATGTTCTAAAGTGCCAAAATGCATTAAATTGTTGATTAAATATTTGAAATTTAACCTAATTTAAACCGGGTTAACCAACGCTTGTTAACAGATAACAAATGTTGGGTCGATTGTTTTAACCAGAGTTTGTTTTAACCAGTGTTATACTTATATATAGAATCAGTACATTCTAATATTGAGACAAATATTCACATGCATCCAGGGATGTGAGAAGCGTCTATCGGCAATCTAGCCTTCATTAACCAATGAATGGAAAAATCAACACTAGAAGGTTTGACACGGACGGGGGTAGGTTCAAATAGGGACCATAGCTTGAGGAGCTTGGGTGACCACTTTGAAGGTGCATTGCTGAGGGACTAGTCAATATCGGGCATAAAGATCCCACAATAACAAAACGCAGTACCTCCTTGATTGTTCTAAACTGAAAATCGTCCCAACAAATTTTGAAAGAGTCGGTTTTCAGTATATCAACCATCTACATCTCCATGACTCATAGGGATGCTTAAGTAGCGGTGCTTAATTACAAATACAAACCGGAATCAAAAGCATTGTGCTTTTCTGACGTGACAGGTATATAGAGTATGAGTTAGCCAATGAAGTACAATTTCGATGAACCAGGATTCGAACAGGAGACCTAGATTGTGAGCTCAATACTTTACCTTCTGAGCTATAATAGAGTATAAAACATTACTGCTGTACTATTATGATTATGCTGGAGAGATTCTCTAAGCCATATCTGACACATAAAACAAACAATTCAAACAACAATTCCCTTCCTTTTGTCACATTACAGGGGTAGGGTGACGTAGCATGTGCGTCAAACAAGCAAACAAACAAACGAGCAACACTGAATGATAAAATAGTTCAAGAGATCCCTATTTACTTTTTGACACGTAAGTCTTCAGTCAGGGGGAAATTGCCTAATATGGGAGGCTGCGTATCTTTCTCAAGACAATCATTTGGCAGTATACAATAGCCACTGATAGCGCCGATATAAATAAAATACGTTATTAAACGACCAATGGCGTAGATTAACACCTATGCACAGTTGACTGGCATTTTCTTACTGTACAAGTCTATGGGCATCAATGAATATTGTAATGTATTGCATACAACTATATAAAATTACTAATAATCGTTTTCATCATAGGAAATATTTTTTCGCACACGGGGTAAGCTATGTTATTTGTTTTATCAGTAGTATCATTTCATATCCCCTAAACTCCTAAATGCCATTCTTTGCCACTTTTCAAAAATCAAGGAGCCGGACCCCTGCCTAGTGTTTAGAGGAAATTGCTCCTAGATCTAACAAGACAAATAACGCTACCTCCTTTTTTACGGTGATGGTCAGGTTGGTAGTCATTTTCCTCTGGGGACCACCATCAGTGCACTGAAAAGAATCGAACCGAAGGCATTCCAATTCTTTGTCCTGACGGTGGTCATGGTGTAGATACATGCACTGCATCCACTGATAAGATAACGGGCCCATTTATGACATTGCACAAGATACCTGTCTACAACAATTTAATTTGAATGGGCGACTTTTAATCAGATAATGAATTTTGTCAGCCAGACTCAACATGGATACCCCCACACATGATATTCACTATTTAGCTGATGTAGTTAGGTTTGCCGCTGGGCACCGCTACTCCATTGCGATACACACGCCAAAGAATCCTCAAACCACCAACAAAGCGAGGCACGACGTGCTAATTACGACGTTACACCATGCATAACGCTTGTTGTGTGATCTATTCCAGTCAATTACTGCACGGGGTTGTGCATGTACAATCAGGGGAAACCCGGAAAGAGCAATGCGCTGTGACACGAGGTTCCGATAGCCCATGTGAGGTGAATGAAAAATACGGAATATCTGAACTATAGCAAAACTGTATAATGGAACGATGTCATGGATGGGAAATGTTTTGAAGAGTGTGGTTTTGCCTTGTGCATATTAAGACCGTCAAGAGCACTAAAGACGATGTCAGAACTAAACCACTGACATTTTCGCTAATATGAACGTTGATCTATTCCAACACAAATTGTACTAAGTGTCTATGAAATTATTATGAGCAAAATGAGAATGAAATGTAATTTGGGCCAGGGCCAAGCTTTTGTGTGCTTTGGTATAGCACTACTGACAAGTGTTATTAACCAAGGTTAATTATATTAAGCAGTGGCGCGCTTTTCAATATGATCTAATGATGGTGTAAAGAAGTTCGTTTGTGCGTCTGAAGGAATCAATTGCAATACCTCATTTGCATACTTGGGATTTCTATATGAGACCTCTACCAATGTTTCTCCATTGGCCATCGAAGTGTTAGTGTAATTCTACTATCACTCTATCAACTCTATCACGCTTGTCAGTCTTGAACCATGATTAAAATTATCGCAATGTTAAGTCTATGAAAAGTCTATCAAAATAATGAGCAGCGAACCAAACAAGTGGGCTATAAACTAGGGCCTAGTGTAGCTAGGGCCTTGATGCATGGGTCATTGGAACATTTGTGATAGGAAACGCAGTGGTTAGAACTATTTTATATAACTTCTTGGGAAAGTGTTCTCTCGCTCTCTATTTCTTTCTCTTTCTCTTGTTTCTACCTTTTCCCTCCTCCAGACCCCCTCCCTTGGAACATTTAAGGCATAATATAGGTACTTTCTGACGTAGCGAGTCAAAATTGAGCTCAAATGTAGAAACCAGCCCCTTCAAAACTTTCCACCAATCACACGCGACGTTTCATCATGTATAGCCATATTGAGTTCGACGTCGACAACATTGGTGTTCAAACATGTAATCGGTATTGTAGGCTACATCTGTCACGTAGACCGCTTTACTTCTTGACATGCTCGCGAAGAAATTGAAATCGATATATTTTCGAACGGATTTCATGTGACCAGAAAATGTCTTCTGTTATGACATGAAACGGCTGAAGAAATTCTGCCACGCGGGCGGGAGACACTGATACATGTAAAACATACTAAGGATGACCTAGTGATTGGTATAACAAATTCGAAAACATATCAGAAAATTGAAGGGAAACACGTACATGGTCGGATGGGTCGCATGTATGTTCGCATGTTTTTACGTGGCCCTTGCATATAATGTTCACAAGTACCGTCACACCGTCACGTCTCATCTCCATCATAGAATTTTAGGATGGGGGACCCAGTACACTTTATCATGCATAGGGTGCGAAAAGTGCTACTGGTTACATTCAAAAATTTCCAATAGTCTAATAGGTTTGATATTCTCGCACACAGGTGCGTGCTGCTAGGAGTCTGCGCGTCTGTCATGCAATGTTGATAATGGGGTGTATGTGTGTTTGCGTGCGTGTGTGTATTGTTATATTGTCCTCTATTTTGTGATTAAAAATATTATTTTAATTTATTTCTCTATTTTACTTGAGAAAAGATTTCTCACAGGAAAAGTACTTTGTTTATTATGGAAAAGAGAAAATGGAATTCCCCTAGTGCTATATTGAGATCATGCAGGTAGTTGCTAGGTAGAGATTGTGCAAGAGATGAACGGAATTCCCCAAAATGCTAAATTTAGAAAATGAGTCAAGTTGTTTATGCTTTGAGATCAAAACAGATTGCAAAATTAGGTAGTTTCCCATGATGTCATTAATGTAAGATGATGCAATGCAGATGATGTCATTTTTGTGAATTCCTATTGGCTAGTGTTAGGCTATGTTTATGCATGATGTTGTGGTAATATCTATTTTTAGGTATTAAGAAATATTAGTTAAAATTGTGTATATAAGGAGATATATCACTGGAGAGACTCTTTGCCAGCCAGTAGCAAGTGGCTAGAACTTATAGCTGTTATGATCTGCAATAATGGTAGATCGGTGTAGTTACTTAGTGCCAGGATTTATTTATATTTTGGATACCACAGGAGCTTGAAAACTGAACTGTCTGCCGTCATCTTTGAGGCAAAAATGGTTTCAGTTTTGGAATCAAAAAGGATTCCAGTTTGTGGTCCTAAAGGTGGACATTTGTAACGCAGACTTTTGGCGGTAACTCTTGGATTATAGTGCTGCAAAATAATAGTGTCGTCTTGAATATGTTGAACTGCTGGACAAAATTATCTTCAGGACTGATTGAGAAGATTCCCATGGAATATACCGTGGATTTTATAAGAACTGCATGCTGTCATTTTAGAGCCTCACTGTGAGGACATATCATTGTTGTAAAGCAATGCTTCTTTTAATTGTGGACATAAATCGTCACATCTGAAGGGACTTATATGTAGGTCTCTAACATTTTAACATTGGATGTATCATTATTGAATTGTAATTGTGTTGTGGGCATTCCAAATTCTTGAACTAATCAAATTGATTAAAATCACAATAAAACAGTTATAACAAAATTATAAAATTCAGATCACTTGTGCACAAGGCTCATTTGTTTGTGTTTAAAGGGTATTTCTGACCTTGGTATCCATGTGATGCCGTAACAGAAATTAGGGGCTCTTAACCTGTACTGTTCAAAATTTAGATCACTTGTGCACAAGGCTCATTTGTTTGTGTTTACAGGATATTTCTGACCTTTGACGTCCACGAGACGTCGTAACAGTATGTGGTGTGTTTGTGTGTGTGAGGTGTGTGTGTGTGCGTGCACACAAACACACCCACATAAGCGCGCAAGTATTTACGG
>JAMKCH010088038.1:35408-47360 GCA_023653785.1 Ophioderma brevispina
CTGCTGAAGAAATCTGGCCTGGACACCAACGTTCTCTCAAATTATCGCCATATATATATCCAATCTTCCATTTCTTGGAAAGGTGATTGAAAGAGTAGCAGTGAATCGGTTGCACACTTATTGCACCGATGCAGTCACCATGTTCCGATGCAGTCAGCTTACCGGCAATATCACGGAGACTGCACTTGACATCTTGACTGCTCTTGACAAACGAAACAGGTTGTGCTAGTGTTACTGGACTTCAGCGCCGCCTTCGACACCATAGAACACAAACGGCAGCTCCTAACCCGTCTAACGGGACGATATGGGATAACTGGAAAAGCATTAACTGATTAAGTTGGTTCTCTCCATACCGAGATGGCCGAACTCAATCCATATCAGTTCAGAGGTGCTTCGTGAGATCATCTGACGGTGGAGTCCCACAGGACTGGACCTATTGTGCCCCACTACAGAATATCATCACTGTTCATGGTCAGTGTTCAATCTGTTGTTTATGTTGATGATACCCAACTCTACCTGACTTTCCACCCTCGGGATCGTGAAGCAGCCACAAAAAGATTGAAACATGCATTGCAGATATAAGACCTGGTGTAAGTCCAACAAGCTGATAATGACAAGAAGACGGAAATGTTGTACTTTCGCTCTCATTTTAACAGATCGACTAGCAACTCTCAGCCAACCATGATGACCACATTGGCAATTCTTTTATTCATCCGTCAGCTGAAGCACGGAAACTTGGTGTCATCTTAGACTCATCACAAAGAACGATCAATCATGTTAACACCTCATGCAAAGCTGCAGTGGCTCTCAATAATTGGGCAGTTTCGACAGTACCTTGATGAGAAACCTACCATCAAATTGGTCAACGCCTTTGTTACATCTAGGCTGGATTTCTGCAACTCGGAAAGAGGATCGACCAAGGTTTAGCAAGTTCAAAATGCAGCTGCCCAACTTGTCCTTAAAATCCGCCGACGAGAACATATCACACCAGCTGAGCTCTCTATATACCGACTGCATTGGCTCCCAATTAAATAGAGGACAGTTTTAAGATTCTGCTTCTTACCTATAAGGCCACCCACGGCATATCACCTGCCTCTATATCTGCAGCTCACCCAGGTGTATTCACCACCGAGAACCTTAAGATCATCTTCTTGCTCCCAGCTGAGTAAGTCAGTCAACTCATCAACCAAGTTCTATGGTGATAGATCTTTTGCTTACGCAGCAGCGTATTTTTGGAATAAACTCCCTAACGGTATCAGATTAGCTTTGCCAATAACTATTTTCAAGTAACGTCTGAAGACATTCCTATTTACAAAGCATTTTGGCTCCTGATACGTATCCTATTTCCTGATGCAGTTCAATCACTAATTATAATTGTGATTTCCCCCTTTTTTCCTTCTCTTTCTTGTTCTCTACCTTCCTCCAATCCGGTTGCCTATGATAGTTGTATTCATCAGATTAGGTAGGGTAGAGGCATCTGAATCCAGAAAAGATCAAGACTTAACCGATATCGCTTTGGGGTACATACACAGATCCTCACAGCTGACGATTTAGGTGTCACGTGTATCCCCATATGTTCTTAGTATGGGAGGCAACTCGGTTGTCTTTCTCTTCTACTGTATATCTTGATCACAATAGGGCCTATATAAAATTTTGAATTTCTACTCTGCATTAGGCGCTATATCGAGATTGTTGTTATTATTATTATTCCTACATCCCGATGACGTAGGAGGTGACATCGTCTACATGGTTAATAACATACCATATTGTCAAGAGTACATACCATATTGTCAAGAGTACATGATCTTGTCCAATTAAGTACTTTCTTTTTGAAGGAGAAAAAGAGACCAATCATATGTGTTTCAATGAAAGGTTCACACATAAACATGAATGTAGCACCTTACACTAATCAACAGAAAACTCAGGAACATGCGATGGCACGGAATTCAAACCCACGATCTTTCGATTGCATCTCTCATTTTGTTTCTTCTTGTCAAAGGCCTTTCAAGGATTGTTTTATGTTTTAATGGTTTGCAGTGATTTGTTCTAGTTCTATTTTTAATAATTATAATCTGAAAATCTATCCGTTAATGCACGACAAGTATAATGCATAACGAGACAGCACCACACGAGGTGTTTATTATAGAAGACAATGGAATCAGTGCAACTCGCCCGCAATTAACCCGCCAACTTAATTGTGCAGTGTACTCAATATGCGGCCTGTGTGCAGATTTAAATACATTAATGGTTATTTGCAACAGTAACAACGATGCAATTCAAGTATTATCCGCGTCTCACAATTCTCATTTGATCCGCGACGCCTTTTCTTTGATCACGTTATTTCTTTGTCATTTTTTTAAACGGTTGAATATTAATTTAATCGAACAGATATCCCAGATTCGTTGGTAATCGGATCATACCCCAGAATGAATCTTTGATTAGACTAAACACCTGGTTTTCATACATTTTTGTTTAAACTTGACCGCCCGTTTCTATGATAACCCGTATTGAATGTCATAGTCCATAATTTTCCCCGAGGCAGGGATTTGTGAGAAAATGTTGTTTGTCTCGTTTTGATTTTGTAGATTTATTTATAGATTTGTGTAGGATATATCACAATTTATTATGTTTTGAACGCTAACACGGTGGGTAAACTCCAGCTTTCGTTCTGTAGCCAAACACATTCACTAGAATAGCATTTTGGATATCCTTGAGCCTACCATATTTAGGCTCGGGTCATTTGCAACACCCCGACCAGTTTAGTTAAGTGGCGTGACAGCACAGCAAACGGTGTTTTGTTGAAAAGTATTTTCCAAAATGTCGCTGACGGGTAAAAGGGGTATTTAGTTTTGAATCGGGTGTTTCAGATATATAGGTTGCAGGTCTATTTATAAAGTCAAGATGGTTCGAGTATCAAGTATTAGACAGATTTGTTATAAGCCCAAGAGTTTATTCGCGCTGTAGGCCTACTGTGACATAGCCAGCGCTTCAGTATTTCGAGTGAAGATTTAGATTTACCATGTTCATACGTACACCAAATAACTGACAAACGGAATTATTTTTAAAAATCTCATATGTGGGTCAGAATCAGGCCCGTACGCGAAAAGTCCACTTTTTGATGATGAAATGTTCAAAAAGGTCCAAAAGAGGACCATTTTAAGGGGGTTAGGTCCACTTTTACCGAAAAAGTTCCACTTTTTCGAAAAAAAGTCCAATTTTTCGAAGCCTCCCGCACCCCCCCCCCCAAATAAATTCTGCGTACGGCCCTGATCAGAATCATACGCTGGCTCCAAAGGGATCCGCTACCTGAGTAGTATAGGGGATGCATTTTGTGCGCTACTTTATCAAGTCCATGCGCCTATATTTATATAGTGACTGTTTTTTTATTAAGAAACACAAGTATAACCATATCATGTCATGTGGTTTACAATTTTGAAACTACCCGCTTATCTTATTTAGTACAACCGAATTCCCCGCTTTAATTAATTGAAATGTAATAACATTTCAGGTACATGGGGAGTAACGACTGTAAGTATAGGCCTATACTATTGCATGTTAATTAAACATGGCGGATACATTTCACCTATTTGAGAATGCCTCTTTTTTGCCAGGTTTCTTTGCTGCAGGATAACCATAAATATGCTAAGTACTCTCTAGACCCCAATATTGAAGACCTAGGCTTAAACTACTAGTATAGATGATAGGCGGCTAGCCCAAATGATTCTAGGGGTAAAGGCGGTCATATTCAGTTAACACGGATATACCAATCCGTCTGCTATATAGATGCAGATTTGGCAATACACCAGTGGTTTGTGATACAGATAGCAATATGATATGCTCGGAGTCGATGACCGCGTATATGAGCTACAAGGGGACGATTATAACAAAGTTTAAAGTCAAACTACATGCATGCACAGACCTTTTGATGATCATACAGACCCAGAGGTACGGGATGAGCAGCCTGCATGCCTATCCGCATTCCACTTACTAAATCTGCGGAACATTATAGTCCCATTCTAGACCTATGAAGGGGCAAAAGAAATAAAGTGATGAAGGATGGAGAACTAAACATGGATAGTATGATTTTGATATTATTATGAAACGCGGTTGTCATGGTAATATAAAATTTTCACTAAGTACCGAACCGTGAAGATTTTGCAGGAGCTACCCCAATGGCTGGGGTTGTCCGTCCGCGATCCCTTGTTCGGGATCTCGTCAACTAGCCGCGGGGACATTGACCTTAAAAATATTGGTAAATCCTGGTAAGGTGACAATGGGAGCACTGCACTCGTACGCACATTTAAAACTGATTGGATTTTGATCCTGGCCTGGATAAGAGGGTCGGGTCGAGACGCATTGGAACTAGATGTTTTCTTGTAAAACTCAGAGTTACTGAAAACATATAGCTGCCTCCTGATTTAATAATGGGCAAAGATCACTATGATAGTGATAATGATGACATAGCAATTATACCTAAGGGCACTGCCGGGTCTGCGTTATCTTAGCAAGGTCATTGGCTAAAGTTAAAAACACACATTGCTGTCTTTTAGCTTAAGTTTTTTCTCCAACCCGAACAAACAACGTGCCCAGCCTAAAGACACGATCTAAGATGGTGAAATAAGACATGGTGTAAGACACGTTTCAAATCTGATGGTTTTAAAGAAACGTGTCCTGAGTAAAGATGAAGCGAGAGATTTCACATAACAGGTGTCCCTAAAATGTAAAAATTCTGATTTTTGCCCTAATGTAAAAGCTTTCTATCAATAATATATACTCATGTAAGTTAAGCTGAGAATCATTTCTTTCGTACAAAATTTGTGAAATTTCTAATTTACTATAGGAGCAAATACTAAATTCAGCCTATGTTTTATATTGAAATTAAGCTAATCAAAATTGCCTTTTGTTTTCACTATTAAGGCATTTCTGTAGCCGAATACACGGTAAGACCGGGGTAAGGCATCTATATGAAATCACTACATAATTATATATTATGAATGCACGAATCTCTCGTTGCACCTTTAACTAGAAGTGTCTTGCATGAGAACACAATCTTATACATATTTGACGTCATCTAGACATGCAATATGTTAGCCTCACTGATATCTTGTTTTATTGTGATATGAGTTTATTACTAAAGACATGTCTAGATCTAAGACAACAATTATGTTAGAATTGTTCATGTCAAGAAAAACAAAATGAAATTTCTAGTAATTCTTTATTTACTTGTCAAATCCTGATCCTGGGAATAGATTATTTTACTGTTGAGAAATGCGCCATAACGTTTTTGAAACAATTTTAACTGCGCTTTACAAGAAAATAAGTTTACTCGTGAACTAATGCAATGTTGTGAACCTACAAACAGGAATATCTTCTAAACTAGAAATGCAGTAAAACAAGGATGGTGCAATCCATACCACCAGGCCATCGCGATCAACGGGTTTGGGAAAAGTGGCGCCATTTCGTCAAATATGTTATATGCGGCAGCTATTATTATCTGAGCGTACCTTATTTTGGAAAGGAAGCCACGTTGATTTTTCAGCTTGAACGTTTTACTATTACATGATTAAGCTATTAAAAACTGTATGTGTCCCACCTTAAACGCATGGATTTGCCATCATGGCAAGTAATCCTAAGACGCGTGAGACAAGAACGTAATGAGGATAGGAAAGGCCCGGGTAGGGAAACAAGTTAGTAACACAGACATCAGACTTGTAGTCGAGTCTTTACAAGAACTTCAAGTCAAGTTGAGTCATTGCAGGTATTTTTGAGGTTGAGTTGATCAGTTCGAGTCATTCAGCTTCATCGAGTCACTGTAAAACTTCAATGGGGAAAAATCTGAATTTTAGTTCAGCCTAGTCACAGCTTTTTTTCTCGAGTCATGAGTCATGACTCGACTACAAGAGCTTACAAGTTGGACTCAGCTATGCCAAAAACATAATAAATTTATTTACAATGCAAAATCACTCCTCATAAACTACTTTTATGGCAATTTGAAATGTTGCAATATCGTTTATCCATTCCAATTTAATGGGAAAATTATCTCGCTGTGAAGATGACGATTGCCGAATTTGGACGCAGTAGCATCTAAATTCGGCGACGCGACGCAGCGTCCAAAATCATAGGCCACACACTGCACTGCCGCTGTTAACACATGACAAAACCCGCCAAGTTGTGATTGCATAAAGCGAGATACCTTTCAGAATATGCATTGACATGTCAAGTTTAACAGTAAACTTTAGCACCAAGGCCATGGCTATGTGTTTCTTCTGACACCCACACCGTCATCCAATCCTCAACGCTGCCCGCAGCCATGCTACTGGTTCGCCAGGTCACAAACACCGCCTAGTTTTCCATCCCTCAAAAAGGTGTGTATAAAGTGAGTCGAACTCCCCACGAGAGCTCATCTGGGCTTCTTGTCAGACCCGGTAACTCATACTCGGTCTCCGCGATGCTCCATCGGGTGTTTAATACTCAATATGCGCCAATCATTACTATCAGTGAACAGCTCACAAATTTGTTTTCGTGGCACATTGTGAGTACCGTAATTCCAAGGCATAGACAGGCGGTTCTTACAAGGCATTTCTGGAGGAATTCCTTCAAAACTCATGGGTGGAATTAAAAGAGCACTTAACCCAGATAAGGAGTCTTATTATGTTGGCACAATTTACCAATGAAAGAGTTAACATATCAACAGTACATTTTCACTTAACGCTTGGTGTTATGATCTCCTTGCCGACAAAGCATGAAAACATAGTCATAGAATAGTGGCAAGGCGTCATTTGCACATGTTTTACATATGTTGCACAGTCGAGGTTAAAATGTAAGGTGATGGATGAATAGCAAATTTGTAGTGCAATGGGATTCAAGACGTATCGAGTAGCTACCCTGTAGGACTCAGAGCGTTGACCCCCGTGCATCTCGGGCAAATTTGACGGGACGATACCCCTTGCAACATTAGCCAAGACCTTTAATTCCGAGACATGGTTAGGGGTGGTTCACATTTTTTCGACATTTGCCTAATCGTGCACAGTTTGATCATTTGCCTACGCTAACACGCAAAACCAGTCAAGTCCTAGTATCTAAGCGTTACTTAAAATGGAGCCGGTTAAAAAAATGCGAGAGTCCCCTATAACTGAGCATCCTAGCACTCCATACACGGAAAAAGCGAGACCTTGTAAACGAGACCGAGAGATCAATAATGATAGAAAACATGAACAGTCAGATGGTCCTATCTCCGTTATAGGACTCTGCAATTCATAAAGTTTGCCTCTACTGCAAAGGTCACCGGTTCTCATCCCGGCGAGATCACTTGCTGGGATTATTAGTTGGTTCGCAATACTTCTGTATTTAATTGTTACTAGATCTCAGTACTCAGGATCCCCCTCGTCGGCGGCTCCACGTCCGACGTCCGCGAATAGCGAATAATACCTGCTCATGTGTATCACAGCCAGTTTTTATAATATAATATAATAATAATATGTATAAAGTTGTCGAGACTGCGATTCACTCCATAAAACGTATTCTGTGGTGTGAGAATATCTAGGAAAATGATACTTTTTGTAAATTATACCATACCAGGCATCGTTGGTACACCGTAATATTCGGAGGTTATGCAACTTAAATGCAGCAACAATAGGAACTGATTATTTTAAAAACTCACTTGTTTTTTGCGAAGTATGTAAGCTACCTGATTTCACACACCTGGCAACATTCAAGTGCACGTTATTTATACCCTACTACAATATATAGGTGTCCAAAACAGTGACAAAACGACCATGTCTCGGGACTACGTCCAAACCTCCCTGGCAGTAAATTCACACAATGAGCCGTCCCAGAAGACCCGATAACTTCTTCGGTGGTTTCTGCCAATTTTATCTTAATATGGCGGAAAATGGGAATTTAAATCTGAAAACCACAAGTAACCTTCAAATTGAGACTAAATTCGAAGAAATGTACTGCCTTTTGGCGGAGAGTAGTTAATAATAAAGCGATGGCTATAAAGCTATTTATACTGAACTGAACATGAGTGGGCGCTGGGTCGGAACTACAAATTTTTGACGAACTAGATAACAAGGTGATCCGAGAAAATAATCAAAATGGTTGGAATCTTTCGTGCTGACTCAAACTTGACCCTCGTCTTGAACATGATTTTGTTCCTTCATAGTCATATTATCATAAACTTCAATGTATTTTTAATGCGTTACATTATCATGTGAAATCTGATCTGTAAACGTGATAACAATCGCTATATCCAAATAAGTTTTCATCTTTGGGAATTGAACAGCTAGTGCTGACGTTTGCGCCAGGCCGGTTTGGGCGGGTCAGTTTACAGATACACTCGGTTCCGGTTTTAACAGACCTATTGGATTCCATCGCCACACATGGTGATTTTTCGTTTGGTCATTTCGGTTGCGTTTTGCTAGATCCAGGCTTATGTTAAGATTATGGTACATTGTAGCGAGGTTTTTGACCCTGATCTTACAATCAATCAGTACGGTAAATTAATTGTATTGCCATAAACATAGCCTAGGCCAACATAGATATACACGGAACTCATACCAGGGAAAGTAACATTCATTTTACGCGGGTAGGCCTAAATCAAACCTCACCTACGGAACAAATGATTACAAACAAATGCCAACTTTTCCCTTAATCCAAAACAGAAGTGCAATACTCTTGGTCATACTAATTTATATAAAGTTAGTCTTCATGCTTTCAACGTTGCGTCAAGGGGTAGATCAGTATGTAATTTTTTGTGCTACACCTGTAACTTGCATGGAACACAAAGTACAATTGATAACTGTTACCCTTTTAGATGGAACCGCTTGTCAAATCTGGATCTCCACTGGGTAATTCCTGTACAAAGTTACCTGTTTACCATATGATTAATCTGCTTTAACAAATAATTTGTTTACCGTCAGTAAGTTCAAAATATGCATACGGTCAACATACATGAGCTTCTAAGTCCAACAATGACTGCGGCTTTCGGCACGACAAATGAGTTAAATTTTAAGTTCAGTTCTTCAGTTCCCCGCTTTAAATCCCGCAACCAAAATGGGAGCCTAAGATTTGATTGATATTAAATGAGTGGTATTTACCTTTGATGAGCTGGTGGTTGACCCATATTTTGACAGTTCTATTAGGCAGGCGGAGGAAATCGGGTCACGGTAAGAGTCTTGTTCTTAACCAATAAGTAGGGCACATAACTACAGTGTTCGGTTCTAATTTTAATCAACCAGAGTCAAGTTTACTTGCTAGTGCAATCTTACGTAATATAGTCCTCCATGAGCTGCCATCATCAGATTTTCCGTTCGTTGCACCCAATTGGTGATTAATTTTCCCATATATTACCTTGAAAGGGATGTCCCCCTGACTAGGATTAGGTATGTTTCCGTCCCGAAAAACTGCACGTTAGCGTGTCCTGTCCATTTCAAAATGGCCGCCATTGCATTGTTTTATGTAAAACCGCCATTATAATTTCATTACATTTTATCCACGACTACACAAAATCAAGTTTTTAACTTCCCGAAAGGGGCTTAAACAACTAGGCGTCCAAGATGGCCGCCGCAAGGAGGCATATTTTGCTAAATGAACTTAAAATGGCAAATTGTTGAAATAAGAACCTGGGTAATATTTTGGGAGCTCCAATAAACTCATATACTAATAGGCTCATATATAGACTAATATAAGACCTGTGCATAGAGGAGTTACACAATTTCATCCGAAACTGAGCAGGCGTGTTCATCCTGATCCAAATATGAACATCACTTGCCAAGGTCAGAAATTACCATTTTTCACAAACACAATCTACTTTTTTGTTCTTCAGAACTGATTATTGGTTCAAGAATTTGGAATGTTCAAAACAATTGCACATATTACATTTATCAGATAAATATATAGTCCTTCTAACATCGCTGTCTCTATCTGCCTGGGTGACTTATAGTGCCCAAACTTGTTGTAGTTCAACGCCGGACGTCACGCTTACAGATCGAAATTTTAAAAATGGTAGCCTGTCCCTTTAAAGTTCCACGATGACAAGTCCTTGGGGATTTTCTCAGTCAACTTGTCTTTTCTTTGGAGCAGTCCTGAAGATAACGTTGTCCAAACGCTCACGGCGACAAGGTTCCGCATACGTCCCTTGTCGACACAAAATTCTACAGTTTTAACAAGTAACAGTCGGGGATGCGATAATCGCTACTGAAGCCTATTAATCTGTCGCAAATGTACTCTTTTAGGACCAGTAAAATAAGTTTTTATGCTTTGAAGAAAACAGCGGTGCTTAGTTTGAGCAATAGTGGTAGCAAAATTTATAACTATAAATCCCGGTATTAATACTGCTAAAATCTACCGTACTCTGCAGATCAAAATTACTGGCACAATTCTCCTCTTGTGCGAAGTCTTTGATACTTGAAGGCTCACCTTCAATAGCCTTGAATCGCAACATTTTATCGCCTGTCTGTCGCAAATGTACCCTTTTAGGACCAGTAAAATAAGTTTTTTACGCTTTGCAGAAAACAGCAGTGCTTAGCCTTGAATATGTGGTAGCAAAATGTATAACTCTAAATCCCGGTATTAATACTGCTAAAATCTACTACTCAACTCTGCAGATTAAACTTACTGGCAAACTTCTCCTCGTGCGAAGTCTTTGATACTTGAAGGCTTACCTTCTTCTACTTTAAAAATAGCCTTGAATCGAAACATTTTATCGCAGTCTGAAATTGTCCAATAGGTAAATGCACTTATGACATCATACTGGGGAATCGCCCTTTTTGCAACCTTGCCTTGTTTTGCACCATACCTGAAAAATCCGCATGGGGTTTCCACTTCTAGGGAACTTAGCAAGTTGCAAATCATCTAAACAGAAATACTTATACTAAATCAAAAAAGCGAGAAGTATTATAGCAGAACAAAGATCATGTCTTCAGGACGGCGGTACGTCAATAAAGTTTTATTATTATTATTGTAGCCATGTGTCTATGTACAGTACGGCTTCCAGAAATTGTCTTTGAAATGATTCAGATCATTGAGCATTTGAGATCATTGAGCGAACAAAGTTCGTGAGTTCGAGCCCCGCTGAAGTCAACGTGTTTGTGTCCCTGGGCAAGATACTTAGTCTCAATTGCCTCGTTCACCCAAGCGAAATATGGGGAGCTGTTATGGGTTATGGGGGATATCACAATCTAAGTACCTAATAGGCAGTGCGCTAATTGGCCAGCAGCACACCTAAATGAAGCGATGATGATTCTGACGATTTCCTGATGGCAGCGTAATAATAATGGCCTTGCGCATTGAGACAACATTGTTGTGCTTGCGCTATATAAATGTGGTACTATTATTATTATATTATTAACTGATTTCATAACCGCCCTGTTTCCTCAATCTGCCTATGTATCTATGTCATAGTTCTGAAAACCATATAGCATATCTGGCTATCAAGTTTTCAGTTGAAGCATATTTTCTTGATCCGATTTCTTCCTTTTTATTCGTTTAAATACGCTACATTATCATGTTGGTGTATTTCTTTATTAATTCAAGTTATCTTTATTCTCAAGTTTTTGATTAAAACGTGATGGATCTTTTGTCATGATAGTTAAAAAGAATCGGCAAAGAAGAATAAAAAAGTAGGTCAAATAAATCATTTCATGAATCTAGGTCGCGTTCACGATCATTTATGCGAATAAAATAATTACAACAACGATTCACTCAGTAATATTAGTGGCACAAATGCAGACCAAGTAAAATAGCTAATATCTGAGAAACTATATACAACAAGTCCATTTGCTATTGAGATAAAGTTGGCTTCGATCGAGCGGCGTCGTTTGACACCCTATTAAATCATAATTATATTGGATAATTCATATTGCTCTGTCCTAAAAATGCTATTAAACCAAACACAGTGGTGTTTTCCAATCCGCATGGGGTTAATGTCAGTTGCCGATTAATGATTGTTCT
>JAMKCH010088042.1:0-12346 GCA_023653785.1 Ophioderma brevispina
TTTAACAACTTGTTACAACAAGCTGTTGGACAATTAGCTACAATTGAACAAGACTATTGATCATCCGATGATCATTCATACTCACATACTAGGATACCGCATCGATCTCTCGACGATGCCGTGTCCGGCCGGAGGACGGGCGGCTATATCCATGGCATTGATTGAGCTAAAATTCATAGCTAGATCTTTAGGCTGGATAAGATGAATCCGACGTTATTAGAACAAAGAATCTGGTGAAAAACAAAACAGCTCTGGAAATCTCCGCACTAGCCATAGCCAAAAGCAGTAACTGACAGTAATCGCCCATGCCTAATCAAACGCCAAGGTTCGCGCCACTTAAAACACGTGACTAAACAAACACGTGACTCGACATGTGAATCTTGATATATATTTTTGTGAATTTTGATTAGTTTATTTAATATCTTGAACATTCAATTTGCTTTTCCTCATATTTTAAACCGGGTTTTGAACATAGTGTGGCACTTGTTTTAAACATGAAGTGGTTTGAAATAATATTCAAGATCCGCTTGATAAATCATCAAGAATCACGTGAGTCTTGGCCACATGTACGATTTCTTGGAATACTTTTTCCCGTCTTGAAGGGATTTGCACTTCTTGAATTTTTTCCGTTATCGCATTCCATAGAAAAATGCACTTTTTAATATGTAGAACAAATTCTCATCTCCAAAACGATTTCATCAAATATTTTACGGATAGAAGACACTCCTAGCTATACATTGATGACACATTTTGGTTTAAGTTCACTAACCACATTTTGAAATATAGCCTCTAAAACCAAAGTTTAACGCCGATATCTTGAAAAAGTATGAAAAATCACTTTAGTATCTAAAAAGAGAGAAATTACTTTTGAGGGTACATATCGGGGGTGTTCACCCCCCCCCCCCCCCCCCCATGGGTTTGCCTTCTATATATCTGTATGCACCTTCAATCTTTTCTTAGGTTAGCTAATTATCAGACGTTATTATCAGACGTTAGTCTGTATATTGGAATTGGTCTACTTTTGAAAATCCAAAAATGTGCCGACAGAAGACAGTAAGTGTGCACGTATTGGGGGTATGTACTGCCTTTTGCATTGTGAGAAAAATTTGGACTTTTGTCAACGGTTTTGGATAGAGGGAGCGGTGTTTGGAGCTATAAATTTGATATGTTATGTGTTGAAGTCTTCTCCAGGGCCGAAAGGCTTGTGTTGCGTTTTGGTGGAGGAAAAAGGTGGATTTTTGGATGAATTCTGAGGCCAGTTATTTCAAGAAATGAAGTACATCTACAGACTTGCCAAAGTGGAATATTCCATGTTCCTAAATGGGGAGTATCATATTGAGGAAATGTATAATGAGTATGCTCGGAGAGAGGTGGTGAATGTAAAAAAATATTGGAAATCTGAAGGCATATGGCGATGGTTTTTAACAGAGAATGTTTTAGATGTTTTACTAAAGAAGGCTATAAGTTGTTGTTTGTATCGGACCCGAATGTTACCTTTTTTGCGAGATGGTTTTGACTTGCATTGTGGACTGAAGAATGTGTAAGAATCTAGGTATCAAATCCAATATCCCATAATACATTGTGCCAAATTATCCTGAATACGTTGGTATAGCAGAATCGTGACAAAAACCTCAACTAAGTCCATATTGTGTTGTGGGATATGTGCATTGTGTTGTAGGATATATGTGAGATAAGTGCATCATAATCTTTATTCTATTACCTCTGCTGCCCATTATTGAAAATGCAGCATTCTGATTGGTCAGTTTACTGCCCATTATTCTGCAATAATGGGTCGCCAATGCATTTTCTTATTACATGAAGCTGTTTAGGTATTAGAATAGAAATAAAGGGTTTGCAGTATCATCTATGGGCTCATAATGTATCCTCGGCCAGAAAAAACTTTGAAATAATGGGCTCGGCTGCGCCTCGCCCATTATTTAGTTTTTCTGACCTCGGACACATTATTCGCCCATAAATGACACTGCAAACCCTTTATTTCTTAATTGTTGTCCTTGGCCACTTAAAGCGCTCCCCGGAGCGCTCCAGGGGCTTCTCTGCTATTGGCCTACTGTTTATTGTCCTAATTGACAATGTTTCCTTTTTGCTAATAGATAAAAATTAATTAATTTTGCTTTTGGTGTGGACAGATTTAGTTATAATCCAAAAAAAATGTTGTAAATGAGAAAAAATCAGCCCAATTTGATATCTTAAACATGACATGCTGTCAATATAGTTTATTTTTGAGGTATTTGGAAGACCATGTTCATGCAGATTGGAAATGAAGGCCGGTTGTAAGGAATTATAAAATAGAAAGAATATATCTGAGAACGTGAGAATATGGGAGTGAGGGGGTAAGGGTGGGACACTCAACTTTTTTATATCATAGGCCTATAACCCTACAATTAAATCAAATTGGCCAATTAGTGCCAGGGGGTAACTTGATGGGGATTCATAAACGTTTATTATGAGAGAGGAAATATGATTGGACAAAAATCATGCATTGATATTTGTCATTGCACGGTGCGTATGTTAATGAGGGTACGCAGAGTGCTTTGAATGTTTACGCGCGACGTTGGATTGATTCATTTTATGGGCGGGTATGTGCATTTTTTTCGTTAGAAACACTAATGCAGTGGATTTCATCACATATTCAGATTTTCCTTGTAAAAATGTCTGCTGTAATAACGTTTATGAATTAGGTTAATGTCTGTATATTTTTAGTTTCTTGTGCATTGGCAAAAATTAATGCACTTGCATCAGTTTGACCAGACTCATAATGGCACGCGCCCCTGCGGGGCTTGTGCCATTACTCATCATCAAACTGAGCGCGCATGCATTGATTTTTGGCCAATGCACTCGAAGCTAAAAATATTCAGCCATTAACCTCTAATCAATGGGTGGGGACAGGAGGGCATTCAGGAATTCTGAGGGTCCTATGTAAAAGATAAAATAAAACTTTGTACAATTTTACATATAAACAAACAACCTCCAAAAATAATTTATCCCCATAAAACATCCCCCCCCAAAAAAAACTTAAAAAATACTGACACTCTCCAGTCCCATGACCAGGGATGGCAAGCCACGAGGTTATCGTTGGTCCGGTCAGCAATTTCGTGCCCACATGCGTGACGTCATCGCGTCCTCTTGGACTCCTAGCCTCAGCTCAGTGAGTTTTGGTTGTGCTCGGGTTATGGTACCTCTTACCTGAAAAAAGGGGTATTATAATGCACCTCTATAACTACCAACCAAGCAGAGCTACGGTACCTACCTTCTCACATAAACCTGTCCTCCTTACCTTCACTCCCAGACATGCACTGTCCTCTCCTCCCGCCTCTCCTGATCCACCCCCAAATCAGGACCTTAAACCCACACGCCTCGATCCACTGATGTCTACAACCCCATTCACCCTTCCCTTATCTCAGCTTCTCCATATCTCTAGACCCTCCCTCAAAGACAACAGAAAAGTTAATCTTCCAACTACCACCCTCCCCTCCAGAAAGCCTACCCAGAATCTATTCTCTTTTGACCCACCCCTATACCCACAAACCTCCCTCTCACTATAGCTCCCACCCACTGAACCTCCACAACATCCCATTACTTTGATCATCCCATACCCCACAACCTCCACCCACCCTTCTAGTCCTACTACTTTCCCAATCTTCCAAACCCCCAACTCCCAGACACTCCACAGAGACAGCAAGAAAAACCATGGGCTCACCACAACTGACAACCCAACCCTGGAAGCATCAATTACCTTCAACAAATATGTACAGTAGCGCAACTCTAGCTAAACTTTGACATAATAATCTCATTGAACTCCCCATTCCCAACAAGGTGTCGATAAATTGTCACAACTGAAATCCTTAAAGTAAAGCATGCATGAAATCTCAGCAAGAGTTGTAAGAGATAAGCAGAGATCCCTACCTTCTTTCAACATATCAAGAGTTAAATGATTTTTGATGTCATTATGTAAAAGTACTTTAAATGCTTCTTCCACACAAATGACTATTTACCATACCAATGTTGCTTTGAATGATTTTAGGGTGTCATAGGGTGTTCAGGTATAAAGTTTCACCCCAATATTTCAATCTGTTTTGATTTGAGAGCTAAAAACATAATTTTATAAGCCCACAAAGTACTGTGTAAAATTAATATTGGTCAACCAATATGGGGCACATTTTCACTCATAACTTCCAAACCAAACCATCCTTTAGCCCTAAGATTTCATAGGGCAAATGAGATAAATGTTATCTTCAGATACCAAAATTTTGACCATGTCCGACAAATTTTGGGCTTCTGAGAATGAGGCTATCATGGCCCTCTAAAGACACTATCAGTGATATGCAAAAAAAAATCAAAGATATCAAATTTGCAGAAATAGCTTGAAAGTGAAGGATGTGTCTGTAGAATTCTCTTAAGCTATTTTTACCAACTGAAAAATTGACAGAGAAGGAAGAAAACCCCAATGTCCAATGCCACGAATCTCCATTCAGTTATGTGATGTACATGCATCCTTTTATGGGCTCTATGTACTATGATATAGTATTTTTGTGAGTAAAAATGTTTTCCGTTCTTCCTAAGTCCAGGCTAGGTCCTACTCCAGAGGGTGCATTGACCCAATCCCACAATGCACCAGTTTTGGGAAATGTCACCTCAATAGGGTCATGTGATCCCACAAAAAACCTATTCTTAACACATAAAAACACTTGACTTTATGCTCATTTTGGCCCACAAAGTGTTAGTAGTACTTGCGATTTTTTTTAGCATGATCATGAAATGTCTCATGGTTCTTAAACTCTTGGAACATGTTTTATCCCCAAGTACTGACATTTGTTTAGTACAAGTATAGATACATTGCAATCCATCATGGGATTGATTCAAAACACTCTCTGGTCCTACTCGTGTCATTTGATATCAAATTGAATTTCATATTACAGTGAAAATGAACCTCCCTGAAATATATACCCTATACTACATATTTGATTTGTTAAGAGACTAATTAAATTCTACAAAGTATCAAAGCCAATGAAATAATGATGAACAACTGCAAATAGTTTGCTACAAATCTGCATGTTTTATTGTAATGAAGTCTTAAAAGCTTCACATATCACTATCATATATAATAGTCAACTTCACAGGCAAGGATTGAGGCAAAGATGTGAACCAATTTGTTGATATTAGAACTGTGAGGACACAGTAGATAGAGGTCTTTCACCTCACTCATGCATAACCTATAACAAAAGGTGTTAGTTCCCGTAGTATTCGTCATTCAGATCAATTTAATACCCGACCTCAAAGTACTTGTGCTATTCAAAGTGTGACCCATACTTTTATGCATACATATCCAACGTTGCATGTCATTCTTTAGATTTAGAAAGTCTTCAGAAATTTGGAATGGACTTTACCATTCCCGGCAAGATGGCCGCTAATCCGAAAGGTGGAAGACCTCTATTAGTACTTAGAACATTGGACTTGCATTCACAAGGTGACGGGTTCAAACCCTGTTAGAGTCAGCCTGTCGTGGGCAATGGCGTTTCTGATTTTCAGATTTTTTGTCTCTTCACAAAACATGTATACAAAATAGGCAGATGATAAACTTTAATATATAGATAACCATAGATTATGTACAAAGATTAACTATTTGGTTGTATACAAATGATAAAGTAATACTTAAAGACACTATCAGTGATTCATCCGGATGAGACAAAATATTTTAAATTTGCAGAAATAGCTTAAAAGTCAAGGATATATCTGTAGAATCCTCATAAGTTACTTTTTACAACTAAAGAATTGACAGAAAAGGAAGAAAACGGCAGTGTTCAAAGATATGACTCTCCATTGAATTACAAATTATGACTACAATATCCGATTTTGTACTTATTAGCTTGCTTCTGGCCTTATCATTTGCAGGGTATGTTAGGGTACCTGTACTTATTACAGACATGCAAAAATCCGATTTTTGATGATTTTTTCAATTTTCTGATTTAGCAAATCACTGATAGTGCCTTTAAGAACTAAGGTTAAATGAAATCATATTTTTCAAAAGTAATGACAGAATAAGTGATAATATTACAGATAAACAATACAAAGCAGTATTTTGAAATGCATACATGGCGAAGGGACGAGGACACTGCTAAACGCGAGGCGTGAGATCGCAGTGCCCTCTACAAAAAAAGGGTAAAAAAATTGAAGTTACAAGAGATGCTTAAATACGAAAAACCAAGGACAGGACAAAATAGGACAAACTGTAAGGTGACACCCGGCATACTTATGAATTTGGCAGCCTTAAACAAAGAGCATGCAGTTTATTCTGCGTGGCGCTGAATTAGTGCATCAACATGTCACGATGTCATCCTTTGGAAATGCCTACTGGATAAAGTACTTTACTTTGCTTGCCTTTCTCCTTGCCCCAAGCCATAGAAAGAATTTTTTCTAGTACAAGTTAAAAATTAAAGATAAAAAAATAGTGTTCCTCGGAACGTATGTTTTGTCTGCTTTCGCAGTTTATGTATAAAATGGGGTTAAAGGTCATGTAGGGGTCATTAGGGGGTCACTTTGTGCCAGTGGTTCTACTGAGTCTGAGTTTGGTTGTAGTTGAACCACATAGAGTTTGAAGTGCAAGGTTATAGTCTGATTTTTATTCCTGTCAGTAAACCACATTGTCGTCTGATTTTTATTCCTGTCAGTAAACGCATATTGTCGATGGTATGAATTCATTTGGAAGGATGTGTTGAGATCAAAACTAAAAAGCCATGAATGCCCAACTTTGTTCAACTATAATAATAATAACTGGTTTATTTAATCCTGTATCGTAGCCCGTAGGCTAAATTGCCAGAGACATAAAACAAACAGAAAAAATGCAACTTCCAAGGCAGCAGCTTAATCAGCGCCATGTTGCAACATCCAAACAAACTAATCAAACACAATATACACCGAATGGGAAGTGAGACCACGCCACTCTCAACTGAACAGATGCTTTAACCCATTTTACATGAACCTTTTGTATCAAAACACAAACTCACACTGACAGAAACACACGCACACTACCAAAGTAATCCCTATGTGTTGATCTGTTTGTAGCTGATGACACAAAAACTTGTGTTACAAATCATTTTCAAGATGCAAATCATCAAGATACTGTAAAAGTGGAAATTTTCGCGCTACATTAATTTTCGCGCTTTTCGCGCACTTCTGAGCTAGCGCGAAATTAAAAACCCGCGAAAATGTTTATTTGTGTGTAGGTCTATGTAGGATAGCTGAAAAGAGCGAATTTAAAAACAAGCAAAAATGTTAAAAATTGCTGAAGCGCGAAAAATTACACGCGCGAAAATTATCACTTTTACAGTACTCAAGATCAAAAGTCTGTGTGATACTCTCTATTACAGTACCAGTTTTAACACTGCCTGCACAGGCATAGTTTAAAGCGACACTGGCACATTTTCACAAAATAAGAAATTTCTTCAATTTGCTAGGCCATAAAGGTATATTTTTCACTTAAAATACCATTCTCCAAAACTGATAGGGGCATTAATAAGAGGCCAAAAACATCCAAGTAATTTGTAGGCTGACTTGAAAGTTTGCCACAACTTTAATCAACAAATATGTCTACTGCATGAATATCACAGATTCATACTAATTGATATTAACCCACAAAAGTTACATATATACCGGTCAAACAAGTGGATGCTGTGGGAATCAACTCTGGCGTGTTTTTCTTAATTTAAATGCCATTTCCGTCATCTGCTGAATTAATTACTCCAGAGTCAATTATTATAAAATAAATGGGCGCTGATTTGCACTTTAGGGCGCTGATTTGTACTTAATCATTTCAGGTGAGGGATAATGTATATAAAAGCTTTACAACCATGCACAAATATCAATTATGAAAAAACTTGAGTGCGCACTTAGCCGCACTATTTTTCAAATGCGACAGTGTCTCTTTAAGAGCGGATCATAACTCATCATAGTCTCACACTCACAGAAACAGCAGTCAACCTATGGTTTGTTCTGCCAGAATGGAATGTACATAGCGGTCTTGTGTTTCTCGGTAACGCCTATTGTCAGCAACTGAATCACTTTGTTAGCGAAAAATTGACGTTTTATAAGGTTCATTTTGTACATAAACAAATGAGGTTTTATTTAGTGGTGTGCATGTGCAACCACTAGTGTAAGAGTAACTCAAGGGAACAATAAAAATATGGTGAAGGTATTGTCATTTTCTTTGGGAGGAGTGTAAAAAAATTTTCATCACCCATTCTGGACATGGGTTTCCCATCTTCCTTCATACTGCTTGCTATGAAGAAATAATGATTGGGATCAATTTAAAAAAAAATCGATCACTCCATACATTTTTATTTCAACTCACTCTTGAGTTGGCTTATTGTAAACTTCTGTTCTCTGTGCTTCTGACGCATAGCACAAAAATGTTAATTTAGTAGTACTGATTCTAAGAAAAATTGGAACACGGTTCATCCTTGCTAATGTTAGAATTTGGCCCGAAATCGATCTCCGTTTTTGAAGACTAGTGCAGCCGTTTTCTGAATACTAGATGCGCATGCGCAATTGTGGCTTAGTTACGATGTAAAAGTTTTCCAAAGGAAGGTTATAATGAGCTGCTGCTTTCACGAAATACTTTTTTTGAGGCTTTTATGGCAGTGGTTGTAGTTGACTTTTTTAATGCCGAGGTACATGGCCATCTTTTAAGTGATATGACTTTAATATCACCTTGGTTTGAGTAAAAAAAATCAACATGGCGAATAGACTCTTACGTAAGTGCATTTAGTGGAAGAATGTGTGCTGTTATTTGAGGAAGCACAGCAGCAATGTGTGTCAGAGTTGGTGAAGTATTAAAATTAATTTGGTGGCTGGTTTGAAGTCTACAGACGCCGATCGATCGCAAAAGTGATCGATCACTGGCTCAGTGTGAAAAGCCTTAATATCTATGACGACTATGTAGCCTGTCTATGAGCTTTAAACATCTTTAAGCTTCTTTCCCTTTAAAATAAATGTTTATGACTATGCAGCTTTTATACATGCCTAATTGTGTTGCAAGTGGCTGTGCACATGGGGGGGGGGGGCTGTTCAAATATGTACAGCTAGTGGGGAAAAATTAGGCCACCACCATGCTCCTGTCACACCAAAATAGTGCTTCACTGATAAGTTGGAAAAAAAATCACTGTTCCCTGGAATGCTTGCGTCGACTGCTATCACAGTTTGTGAATAGGGTCAAAGGCCACATGTGGTCATTAGAGGTCTCTCTAATAGCCATTTTGTCTGTACTTTCATTGTCCTTGTGGTTATCCTCTTTGAGTTCATCATTATGGGACTTCCCAGAGCAAAAGACAACACAATGTTGTGTTTTGTCAGCACAGATGAACTCCTGGCCCTCTTCCTACAGCACCTGTAAGAAAGATTAGGAATGCTGCATTAGTAGTCATCATTAAAATAGTCCTTTATTTGCTACTAGTCCACTTAATCTACGGTATGACCTGGACAAAACTGCTACAGAAGGTTTTCTTGCTGTAACTTGTTGTACAAACCCTCCCGAACAACATATCAAAAAGGTAGAAAAAAGGAAGCATGGCAAGACATGCAAATTTGCATAAAACCTATGTGCCATTTTTGCCTATATTTTGGTTATTATACAATTAATTAAAAGGGGACAACCCAATTTAAGTAAATAAAGTTTTCATCTTGATAGAATGGTCTTCACCCCTAAGGGAGTGGTCATTATTTATGCCAGGGGGGAATGGAGGATTTCAACACTTTTTCGGCAAAAATTTTCGCGTTCCCCCTCGCTTCCGTTCAAAAATTTCACGTTCCCCCTTGATCATGCTGATTTTCCCATTTAAAAGTTAATGTTCCCCCCTCTCGCGTTGATGAAAAATTTCACGTTCCCCCCTCTCTTACAAAAATTTTTCGGGTTCCCCCCTCAAATCCTCTACTCCCCCCCTGGCGTAAATAATGACCCCTCCCTAAGCCCCATCTGTAGTGTTTTGCGCTGATATTTCCACCCGTTTTCATGTGAGAGCTAAAAACATGATTTTCTTAGCCCTATATGTGTAAAATTAATATCGGTCAACCAAAATGGGGTACATTTTCGCTAATAACTTCCAAACCAAATATCCTTTATCCCTAAGATTTCATGGGGTAAATGAAAAAAATACCGTACTGACCCGAGTATAGTCCCACCCTTTTTTAAGCTGAAAATGCCTTGAAATTTGGGGGTGGGATAATGCCCGAATCTTGCCCGAAGCCGGAGTCGAAAATGTCTTGGCCTACTCGCCACATACACTATACAGCCACTTCATGACTTCCGAATCTTGAAGACTCAAAATGTTGAAAAATGTCGTTTTTCGATAGTACGTAGGGCCTAGTTTCCACCCTCATTCTGAAGTAGATTTCATCTTTTGTCATGTAACTAACCATGACTATAATGTAACTTAAGTGATTTTTTTAGCAAAAAAAACGAACAAAAACTCGCGAAAACTGAACCAATTTGACATCAGTGTTTCGCCGGCGGCCATATTTGATTTGCTGCCATGCCCTCTGACCCTACACATGGCCTTGTTCAAAATATTCTTTTCGTTCCAGAAAACAAATCCACCAAAAAACTATTTTATGAATTTATGAAACTGAATAATTTTTATGGACATGTTATTATTTTTATACTGAAATATGGAAAAAGAGTGAAAAAATATTGTAGAATCCCGTCTGAGTGAAGTAGAAAGCCTTGAGAGTGTTGAACAAGAAACATGGTCTTCTGCTGAATCTCCAACACTTTGCCGTGTTCTATACTCTTAAATGTATGTTTTTCACAAACTTTAATGGTTCCAGACGTCATTAGAAATATTCTTGAGATGGAATATAAGATTAAATATGGAATTTCGTATTCAGTGTATTGGAAAATGCATATCATTGGAATTCAAGGCTAAAAGGTTTGTTGTTTGAAGAAGATAGGTTTCCGAATTTTGCAGTCAGTGTAGGCCAATTTTTTGGCATGGGATAATAAACGGATCTTTAGAATTTTCTTAAATTTTCCTAAAACTTAGGGGTGGGATTTTACTCGAGCATGGGACTATAATCGGGTCAGTACGGTAGTAGCTTTCTTCAGATACCAAAACGTTGACCACTTCCGTAAAATCTTGGAGGATGGGGACGATGCTATTAGCGATCAGGCCACGGCCCTTAACTCTTGAGTCTTTCTTGCTGTCCAACATAGGATCCGAGGTACTTGAGGTCTAACCTTTTTGAGTTGGGTACCGTGTGTAGATCAGATAGGTTGATGATTCTCTTCCTCATTGACAGTCATTCTGTCTCTTTGGCATTTAGAGTAGACTGACTTTATCTTCAGCATTCTCAAATGATGCTTTGTAGATCTTGTGCAGCACATATCACATCCCCTGTCAGAGCTGCGTAGTCAAGGTCTGTGAGATGCTGACTCATGCATGGTGACGTCTAGAATGCTTGACCGCCTTTTTATGCTGCTGTCCTATCTATTACCCAGTGACCCCTTTTTTAAATGTTCACATACTCAATGACCTCCATTTTCTTTTTTCCTGCTATCCACTTTTATCACAAGTTTGCATAAAATTATCCACTTCTTTAAAGAATTTGAACACCCAAATTCAAAATTTTCGCAGCCTATGTGCACAATTTTAACAATTTGATAATTTAATGGCAGCAATTTTATAATTTCATGGCAATCTGAACTCTTTTCCAGAGTTCAAATTTCAAGGCAATTTGAACTCTAGAAAAGAGGCACTTCCTATTTTAACTTAAGATTTTAACATCATTGGCCCCCTTCTTAAAGTTTCATACTTAAAGTTTTATTCAGCTTGTGTACCGAATGACCCCGTATTTTTGGGTATACATTTTATCTGAAAGGACCCGGGAAAGGACCCTATTTTTCACCTGGTCGAGGCACATATGCCCATCACTTCGTATAGGGAGTGCCCTCCGGCACCAGTTGACCCAATGTGTTTGAATAAATACTCTCTGATAATAATTTGCTAAATAAAGATCGCCCCATCCCGATTACAGTGTGACAAATCATCCAGAATGCAAAATTAATTTTGGCGGGAAAATTGCCGCCATCTTGTATAATGACCATACACACCTTGCAGGCATAGCCGTGCAAAACATGTTCAAATACTAACAGAAAAATGGAAAATCTCCCTAAACATGCATTTATGAGCTATACCTTTGTCGAAATATGGGTGTATACGTCCACGTAAGATAAATGCAAATTAGCATGTCTTGCCAGGCTTCCCTTTTTCTACCTTTTTGATATGTTGTTTGGGAGATCTTTTACTGCTAGTTACAGCAAGAAAACCTTCTGTAGCAA
>JAMKCH010088043.1:3023-14703 GCA_023653785.1 Ophioderma brevispina
CAAGCTCTCTTACCAAGTTTCCACTCTTATTCTGCAGAAATACTGTGCAAAGTCTTAACATTCTCACTGAATTTCATTTCAAGAGCCACTGACCAAAGATTTGGCATAATAGTATGTTTGATGAGAATTTCTGACAAATGGCAGCTATTGCACTTAACGACCTTTTTTGCACTTACACTTGGAATTGAAATGCTAAAGCATTCACATAACAAGATATTATATTTCTTTTTAGCTACTCTTTGCCAGGAACAAAGAGTTGTACCCACAAATGGCATTGTTGCTGTCACATCACCAAACTACCCATCCACCTACCCAGCCAACACCGATTGCCTGTGGATATTTAACGCTCAGAACATCGGCACCCGTCTTCGTGTCATCATAAAGGACCTAGAAACGGCTGATTCATTCGACCAGATCATATTTGGCAGTCAGACCAATCCTAATGATCAGAATTCTATCATAAGGACGTACTGGGGTACTACCCCACAGTTCCCGGTTATATTTGTGAATCCAACGGATACCATGTGGATGAGATTTAGGGTGGACGACTCGAAACAATCCAGGGGCTTTGACCTGGAGATACAAGATGAAACATACAGTAAGGATTCTCAATATATAATCTGTTCTGATAAAATAGATTACATATTTCATATTTTGAAATTGTAGTACAAAGTAAGCAACTGCATTTACACATGCTTTGCTATATTAGGCACTAGTCAAATGTAATATCTGTTAAACTGATCAATCCAAGTTTTCATTTTATTTGTAACAGGTGGCAGTCAGTATGCGTGTCTCAGCAGTCCCTGCCAAAATGGCGGTCAATGTGAGAACACTGGAGCTACGTACAGATGCATCTGTCCCAATGGCTATGTGGGCACAAACTGTGAGGTCATTGTTGGTAAGGTTGGATTCATGTTAACCTTTTCAACCCTGTATAGTTTATGACACAGTATCACATAGGTCAGTAACTTTTGAGATGGCTTCCCAAATGCCTGCAGGTCATTTGGGAAGCCATCTCAGAAAACACTAGGTTTGTTTGGACTCATTTGAATGTATTTTTCATGCTGATTCTGAAAGTGGTCATGAAGAAAATGCATAATTTTGAAAGTTTGAAAAAAAAAAAAAACATTGTATCTGAGTGACTATAGAAAACTTGTAGGGCCAGAAGGTTAATTCCATTGGGGTCTACCACCTTTCTTACGGTGTCCCTGATTGGCTCACTACATTATATAACATGATATAACCCCTGAGTAACCAATCAAAATAGACCTTCTTTATATCTTATACAAACATATTTCAGTTTTTCTTACAATGTCTCTGATTTGCTTAATACATCATTTAACTATATTTATAACCAATAAAATTGGCTGTTAAACCTTATTAAAACCATGTAGTCTGTAAAAAAAGAGGTTGGAGATTTAATATACTTAAAATCCCCATCTTTGCACTTAATCCCACTACAATACATTATGTCAAAGGTCACATGAGGTAAAAACTATAGTACTTTGGATAATTTTGCTTTTGAGTCCAAAGCATGTAATCTATTTCTATTTATTAAACTTGACCTTAAATGACCCTTGTGCATAAACAATTGTGTGGAGTATATAGCTGAGCAAAGGTCCCCAGAGGTTTTTATGTCTTAGGTCAAATGAGAATATATAAAAATTTAGTGTAGTAGCACTCATGATCTGTGGATTTCCTTGTTTGGATTTTGCTTAATGCTTAAAATTAAATCTTTAAGAAATTTTGCCCTGTGCTTATTACAATATCTCATATATTTAACTTTTTTGACAGGAACATTACCCTGTGACAGTGGTCCATGTTTGAATGGAGGTACCTGTACTATTAGTGCTACCGGCTATATTTGTAGCTGTCTGCCAGGCTACACTGGGAATAACTGTAACCAAGGTAGAGTATCATATTTTGTAATCTCAAGAAAAGTTTGCCCTGACCTGAAGAAATAAACAAGATATATTTGATTTGATTTATTCGGATAATGTCCTGGATAACCCGAGAAAGCATCTACAGGAAGCTAATTTCCATTCAGTGGGGTCCATTTACCGTAGCCACTCGGGTATAAGCCCCACCCCATAAATGGAAGATTTTACTCAAAAAGAAGGGTGGGCTTATACCCCGGGGATGGGCTAGAACTTGGTAGAAAATACTGGATAAAAAAATCCAACAAATAATGTTTTAAGAGCATATTATTCACTCAGGTAAGGCTCAGTATGCACTTTATTTGTAGCTGATAAACAGTCAAAATAAAAATTAAATGTTCTATTTTCCAGTTATAAATATTGTTCCTCTAAACAAAGCAAGCAAGCCACCCCTTTTTGCATGAATACTTTGATAATCCAGAGTTGTTTGTTCAAGACATCAAAGGCAACCACTGCTAAATGGAGATTATAAAAAATAATTTGTCTCCCAATCCTCTTGCACTCAAAATGGCAACACAAACAGCTAAAGACTCCAAAGATGGTGTACATAATGTAGAAATAGTACAAAGTTAGCACCTGGGCCTATACCAGGGTATATGCTAGTTCTGGCATTTTCTTTGAAAATGGTGGTGGGCTTAAAGCCGAAGGTGGGCCTATACCCAAGTAGTTACGGTACTAGGATGGAATTGGGACAGACAGGGGTAATCGCCCTACTCTTTTCGAAACTGATTGTTATGTGCATGCACAGGTATGACTCTCTACATGACCGATGGCTTATTGTCCCCTCCAAAGGACGGGGTATTATCATGGTTAAGTTGCCCAAGTCCAATTGAACCATGGGGAGAGCGAAATCCAATTTTAATCAAACAAATTCCAATTTTAATCAATAGCTCCTATACAGATTAAATCCAGAATTTAGTACCCACTTAAATCCCTGCAAGTGGTCCCACCTGGAATTAAACCGAAGACCTCCAGCACCAAAGGCTAACCAGTGGGCTATGCTCTCCCCGTAAAGAACAATTTAATAGTGTATATGCAAGTAGAAGAGCAGAACAACAAATGTGAAGTCAAATTTTCTTCCCTCTTTTCAGCGGTAATACCATGTAGCAGCTCGCCGTGCTTAAATGGTGGACTTTGCCAGAACACAGTGAGCGGGACCTTCATCTGTAACTGTTTGAACACCGGAGGATTCTCAGGAACGCGCTGTGAATTCCCGCCAGGTAAGGGCACCCTTCACAACACCACTGGTTTTACACGAATGTATTGGTTGTCAAAAATGTGTCACCACTGCTTGATTTTTTAAAAAATTAGACTTTGAATAGAGTAAAACAAATGTGTACTTGCATCAAAATTAAACATAAAATTAAAATGAAACATTTGGAATCATGCAAAGTGGGTGACGGTTTTTCATATACAATAAATATTGTATGTTGCAATCACAGAGTATACCTTTAACTCATCAATCTACAGCCAATACTATTCTATAGCTTAGTTTGTTTGCAGTGTATGATGCGTGAGCCTCTATGGCTCTTATAACTGATACATTGTTAGGCTTGCGGCTAAGCATCAACTTCGATCTTGTACACTGTTGTGTGTGTGTGTGTTGTTTACCCCCGATCACTTATCCATAAGTATCATACCGAATTCATATATCGGGGACGGTCTGTATAGCTCAGTGGAAGAGCACTCACCAAGAAAGTGAGATCCGGGGTTCGAGTCCCCATACAGGTGCATACGTCTGTGATTTTTCTCAGATGTGTGTGCCTGTGCATGTTATGTTATAATTGTTCTTGTGCGCGATGCATGTTTCTTCCACAGCTTTAATGATAATACTATTATAATTTAATGTATTTTGGTAACTTGTCTTGTTTTTCACAAGATTCAGAAATAAATTTGAATTTATAAGCCTATTATATATCGTGTATTCTAACACCACACATTTGCTTCCCATTGAAGCTTCACCATGTCTTAGCAGACCATGTCTGAATGGAGGGACTTGTTCCCACGTTGACTCCAATACGTACTCCTGCGCATGCCCTGAAGGTTTCAATGGGCTGCAGTGCCAAACACAATCACCAAGTAAGATCTTTGTATCAATAGGGTGTCACAGCTGCAGAATTTAGCAATGCGCTTCTTCTCGAAACATCGTACTGTTGGCAAAGATCTTCTCTGCATGGCTACAACAGCAGCACATTTTGTTTTTTTCCTTCTTTACACTAAAAATTGATGTTCTCTTGCTTGACTAGTTTATTTCAGGTTGTCAACTTGTATTTAGATTTGGAAAAATAGACCATTATTATTATATGTTTATAATTTTAAGCACAAGACTTGTTTTATACTTTTGTGGGCGTTAATCTGTTTTTGAGCGGTGGAAATGATTGGGTAGGACACAGGCATACTGATTTATTTTAAAGCCCTCTATGGCTCTTTCTGATGTGTGTGTGTATTTTCATTGGTCAAATCTATCCTAAGGGCAGCTTGAAATCTCAACTGCCATTTTTCTTGCCGGTTTTGCTCAGTTATTTCCAGTTTGACTGGTTTCTGTTGTAACAACAATAAGCATGATTCAACTACCATGACCCACCAACTTACACGTAGTTGAGTTTGAAGTCACTTAATCAAATGGGAGAGTGTGGCCCACTGGGTTAGGATATCTGCTTTTGTGGCTACAGTAGTAAAAGTAGAAGTAAAATCAAAGTTTTAAATCCGGTTTTGTCCCCGCTAATGAGGGGCAGCCAGATTCACCTCACATTCACAGCAATACTCTTGTGTGAGGATTTATTGGAGCAAGAGATAATTGGCTGGATGGCCACCATTAATTCTCCAAAGCCGATGCCCTTGTAGGTAGATCTTCTTTTTAGTTCTACCAGGGTAACTAGCTACCCTCCTCATCGGATTTCATAGAAACCCGATGGGGGTGATGGTTTAGCTGCCAACAACCCAGCTCTGGGACAGGTAGTACTGGTTACCAGGATACCAGTAGCAGGCCCTCAAAGAAAAAAAAAACTTGACCTGATATGACTTGCTTGTGCCACAGCTCCATTTAAATTCTTATTCAGGCACTAAATTCTGGGGTTTAATTTGTGTAAGAACTAGATATTTAATTTGCTCTCACTGCATTTGGACTTTGGCAAACAAACCATGAAAATACCCAGGCCTTTGGAGTGATCTTAAGCTGTCAGTCTCACATTCATGAATAGTCATACCTGTACGTAAATCTGCAGTCAGTTTTGGTATGATTAGAGTGTAAATTTTGACTGTTTCAAGCTGTCATGGTACAAAGCTGTCTAGGCATAATTTAAAAGTGTCTGAACACAGAATGGTCGCGTCAGGCTAAATAAGACATAAAAACCAAATGAATGATGTTGGTAGTGTTCAACTGAGCAAGGCCTACACAGATAGGCAAACATGAGAGTAATAAATAGGACAAAAATGATGGGGTAAGTGAGAAACATTGAAGATGTTTGAATTCACCCAGTTCTGCTTTTTGATTCTTTGGAAGGTAAACTTTGAAGTTTCCAATCGGTTTCTACTCTTTGAGTTTTTAAATAATTTTTTCTCTTTCTTAACACACAATAAAATGATTACCATTGAAGTTATAATTCATTTTTTATTACTTTGCACTTTTATTACAATTTAAGTATCACATATTTATCACACCACCATTATAATTATAGGTTATAACTACGTATTTACTTCTTGCAAGTGAAATGAGAGAAACGAATGCATGCATGCTGAGATTTTGATGTGTCTAATATAGAAGGTCCAAAAGAATGAGTTCATTGGACAAGCATCAAAATAAGCAAAAGTGCATTGAATTGTCACCTTTCTCAAGCAAAAGTAAATTGGCAGTTATCAACCTAATTCATACATCACAGAAAAGCAAAGTACTTGTTTTTATTTGTGGTAAATAATAGATCTGCTGTTTTGAAATATCACTAAACATGAAGAGCAAAGACAAGTTTACCTGTCAAGAAATTGAATCAGACCTAAGCAACATTCAAGCATTTGAAGGTTTCACACCACTAAATACTGGTCCCATTCGTTCCTGTACAAAATGGTCATTTTCTCCTCAATGGAACATCTCAGACCTTAAAGCTAACATTCTGCTTGAAGGTCATCATATCTCCTACCCAATCAATCATGAAATTAGGGTAGTAATCCCCAAAATTTTCAAGCTACTGGACCGTGAAGACTAGCATGCACCGTGGACCCTGGAGGTCAGCACTTTTTCAGTCAGGTGTTCCCTGTAAGAATACGGTTAAAATTGGTTTGTCGGATCAAAATAACATATCAATGACAACCTTTATTTTATACTTAATATTGATAGCAACCATGATTTGCAACCCAGGTCTCGCAATTTCTCTCAGTTTTTAGGGTATACTTAGGCGAGGGTCACCAAAAAAACCCACCTCATTTGCAGTGGGGGCTGGACTTACCTGTTTCTCAAGTTATTTACTGGTGTGAATCCTGAAAGCACCTCATGCAATACGAGAAGTGCAGTGACAAGATCAGTGCACTTGCGCTTCATTCACATATTTTACTTAACATTCTGATTGACTACTGCATATTCAGAGTATATGAATGAACGATAAGGTCGCCATCTGCTTTTCCTTTTTATAAGTAGTCATAAGGTGAACATAAGGCTACAATAGCATAGAAAAGTAAATGGCTGATGTAAAGTATTTTTGATGCATATATATACATTTTCTTTTTCTCTCATTTTCCGTCTCTGTGTTTTGCTATCTTCTAGCTTTCTTTCCATGCCAAAGCAACCCCTGTACAAATGGCGGTACTTGTACCAATGTTGGGGTGCCCCCAAGTGCCTTTTATTGTCAGTGCCTGCAGGGGTATTATGGAGCACAGTGCGAGAGTAAGCTTGACTTTATTGATGGTGTTGTAATTTGGTTATATGTTAACACATGACATAGACAAGATTGTTTGGTATCCATGTTGGAGGAAGTTTTGCTTATCATATCCCAGTGGGCAATCGATGTTGGAATGTCGAAAAATAAATTTACATCGAAAATGCAAATGGATTCAACATTGTTCTTTATAGACGTCGATTCAATTGCCATTTTTGACGTAAATTTCTACAAACTCGAGACCTGTTTTCGACTTGCCAACATCATTTTGACGTCCCTCTAAATGACTATACCCACTGGGATAATAATGGAAAAACAACAAAATTCAGCACAACTTATACACTAATTTGTTTTCATGTGAGAGTGATGTACCGTTACAAAGGAGTGTATGCTGCTGAGGTCACTCAGACATTCTAGTATCAAAATGTCAAAATTGGTTGATCCAAAATGGCTGCCATAAAATCCTTCCAACATGGCTACCATAAAGTGGGTAGACATTTTCATATAGAAGTCCCAAGTTTGGGGGGGGGGGGGGGGGGGGGGGGGGGGGGGGGGGGGGGGAGGGTTGCAAATGGGTATTGCCACTGATTCCGTCAAGTGTACTACCATCATACAGCGCATGACGGAATCAACTGTAATACCTCATTTGCTTACTCAGTATCATTGATTGTCTAGTTTGAATGGGATGTCTTACTTATCATATAAGAAAAACCATGTTAAAGTTAATTAAAACCCTATCAGTGCTGATTTAGTTCAAAATGTAAACAAAAGTGATTGGATAAATAGATCCTTTTCGTTCTGTATGTCTTGGCATGATGTTAGAGTTAATCTTATCAGTATAAGTTACATTTTGAAATTAAATTGGCTTTTGTCCTTTTACATGGCTAAGACTCCGTGCATGTAAATGTGGATCTCATAGATGAATGGAAGAAGGGATTGAGGAGGGGTAGTGGAGGGACACTAATTCAAAATATTGTCCCCAGTTAATTAATATCACTTTTCATGGGAGTTGATGCAGCTTGTGCAGTAACATGTCATAACACTTAATTGTAGCTAGGCACGTTACCACTTAGTTCTCTAGGTTTTTATTTGAATATGTTTCATCTTCCCCCAGAGATACCAGCACATGGAAATCTTGAAGAAAAAAGCTAACCTCTGTACACCTAGCCAATACGACAACCTCTGTATTACTGTTTGAGCTAGCAAAAGTTGGATTGGTGGATGAGCTATATATATATTAAAGGAGGATGGCCCGATTTGAGGATATAAAGTTTTCATCTTGATAGATTGGCCTTCACCCCAAAACCCAATCTGTAAAGTTTCGCACTGATATTTCAATCCGTTTTGCTGTGAGAGCTAAAAACATGATTTTGTAAGGCACAAGAGTCGGCCGGGGTAAAACTAATATTGGTTGACCAAAATGGAGCACATTTATGCCCATATCTTCCAAACCAAATATCCTTTTGCCCTAAGATTTCACAGGGTAAATGAGAAAAATAGTCGCTTTCTTCTGATACCAAAATATTGACCACTTCTGGTAAATCTGGGGCTTCTGGGAACGAGGCTATTAGCGATCGGGCCATGGACCTTTAAGACCATAGGTGTTTGGTTCCATATATTTCAAAATATACCATCCAGGTGCCTTCATCTACAATCTTGTTCAAAATTGTTGGAACACTTTGTGCAGATTTGGTTCCCGCCCCCTCATTTCAATGTTGCATGAGCACGATACACTTGAGCTGACTCGGGAGGGGGAAAGAAAGTTATAGTTACAATGCGTTTCAAGCCTATATCTCTTGCATAGCTGCCAATATTAACAAGTGTTCCAAGGACTTATGACAATAATAATAATAAATGGCATTTATATAGCGCCTTAAATCCAAGGATTTATGAACAATAATAATAATAATAATAATAAATGGCATTTATATAGTGCCTTAGCAAATAAATGATCAAAACCCAGATGCTGTTAAGTCAAATGGTAGAGCCCTCTGCTAGTAAACTAATGCAGCGGTTGTCGGTTCGATTCCAGCCATACTCCTATGTGTTTTTTGTTGGTTGTTTTTAAATTTTATTTTCTTGTGTGTTGGCATCTCTGGAGAAAGATCAAAATTATTCAGTTATTCACACTACAATATTGTTAGTCATATTTTGTTATGACCACACTGGTTGTGATTCTAGTATTACCAAACTAACACTTAGTTTTCCAATTTTGTCTAAGCACTGAATAACAAACTTTTAAGTGTTTTCATTAATTAGTGTATTTTGTAACATACCATACTACTCTTTATCAATTAAAGATTACAACACATTTTATAATTGTTTTTACTTTTAAAACTTTTGTTTCATAAAAAAATCACTAATTTCATTATAATTGTCAGTCATATCGAAAGAAATTGACCAAGGTAACAAAATTGAACTTGTTTGAAAAAAAAATAGTGATTCCTTCATTGATAGCAAAAAGTTGATTTTTAACATTTTTGCTAAGAATTCCAATATTTTAAAAGTCTAATTCACTGCTGCATACAATTTAGCAAAAGTAGCAATGCTTTATATATTACATGATATTACATGCAATCTATAAAATCTGATATGCATGTTTCCAATTTGGTTTCTGAAGCTAATCAAATAGCGATGACCCATCATCGATTGTGATTCAACTATTGATTTTAAATTTAGTATTGGTTATGATCACAAAGCACCAAGCATTGATTGTATTGTCTCACTAATCAAATAATGATTATTTACTAGGTTTCTATATCTAGTATTGATCACATATCAGTTATTGATTACTAATAAATAATTGATGCAATTGATTTTCCAGCGGCCTTTCCTTGTACTAGTAACCCCTGTCTTAACGGCGCTGCTTGTACCAACGTGGGTGCCGCGACTTTCACCTGCACATGTACCACAGGGTTTGCAGGAACGCAATGTGAAATAAATATAAGTAAGCTGATATCATTTTAGATTTTAGGAAGCTTGAAGAATGCTATATTATTTTATCTTGGATGGTTGTTTTATGTCTGTGGTACTGTTAGTATCTGAAATGATCCAGCATTGTGCCCAACAATTGGATTAAAACCTTACAAAGGTTTCAATAGCATGCACTAGTCACACATACAAAGCTAAATTCCTCACTTCAGTATACACCATTTACTATTTTGGGTGCTCCCAGTGTTATTATGATACCTTGGTACCCCTACCAAGTCTGAATTGATGTAAATCCTATAATAAAACAATACAATAAAAAAAAAAAATTAAGTTTAAAAAGAGGTAAAGAAAAAAGAAAAAATAAAAAAAAATTTAGTAAAAAAAATTAAAAAATTAATACAAAAATAAGAAAAATGATATAATAACAAGCTGTGCGGATCAAAGAGGCAACTACAAAATTACCCTTTCTTTCTCTCGTTTTGAGACACCCGTAATAATGGGACAAGTACACACACCACACTACATAAAACAAATCACATGCATGCATGCAAGCACTGCACACAATAGACACACCTGTACACGACACACCCAAACCTACCTTCACACATTTTGCCACTATATAGACCAACCTTGTGCCAGCGGCCCATGTCTCAACGGAGGGCAGTGGGACCAATTCATGCCATTCTTCATACATGCCCCTGTTCAGAGGCGTATACTGGACTCGCTGTGAACAAGGCAAGATCTAACCTTCAATTTGCTTTCTTAAAAATATAGGTTCTTCTTCCACTGTAGTTTCATATTAAACTATTCTGAATTTCCTATTTTAAAGGTGAACAACATTACACATTGATCTCAACCACACACAGACTATCATAATTCTGGTTAAGTGCAGTTCAACACCCCACATGGAAAGCATACACGCATTCTAGTTGTTCTTTCCAGAGGGAGTAAGGGATTCATTTGGAATAGCCAATTGCAGTTGAGTGTTGTATGTCCATACCTATTATAAATTATCATGATTTTGCCACTTGTTGCTATGTATATCTACAATGATCTAATTGGTTTTCAATTTTGTGTTTGAGGTACTCTGTTTGGAATAAATCAATAAGTATTGAATCTTTTGGTTTAATAATAGTTATTTAGTTAGTTAGTTGTTAGTAGTTAAACCAAATCCGGTTTTGTCCCCTGCTAACGGGGGTGGCCGGATTCACCTCACACTCAGCAAAATACTTTTATACTTAATTTATACAAATACTTTTATATTTGATAATCAAGTACGGATGTTTCAATAGCACAGTATGTTACATGTCAAATGTTCACCTTTACTCTAGCCTTTGACCTTTGATAGCCTTCCCGTGTAATGCACCCATGCTTAAGGGAGGCATGTGCACCAACAATTACGTGACGTCATACGTGGTGGCAAATGTGCTACTGGGTTTACCGGAACATCAAGTGCGAAAATACCAATTACGATATAGTGGTGTTTCCTTCTTGGCATGACATGTGTGTAACATAATTTAGTTTTTCTGATGTTATTTCGGAGCATTTTCTTCTGAAGTTCACGTTTTTGGTGTCGTGAAGTTAGTGACGTTATTACATATTTAAGATTTTTTTTCGGCTCTCTCTACTCCTCTCGATATTGATTACAGTTTTTGTTGAATGATATTTCTACTATAATTGCGTGGGGTGCGTTTGTATCTTTTTACCAGACATGACCCAGCACAGTAAGATTCCTTTTTCAGCTTATTTAAACACTATTGAATTTTATAACCTCCTCATCTCTGTTCATTACTATGGGGGGGGTGTTTTAACTGAGCCTCGCAGGCTTGCACGAGCATCCATGTTTGCTGAAAGCAGCTGTGTTCCTACACAGGGGTTACTATGTGCTTGTCCATCACATGTTAGTGGGGATCGCTGTGAACAAGGCAAGCAAATTTTGTGAAAGGA
>JAMKCH010088044.1:0-19391 GCA_023653785.1 Ophioderma brevispina
TGACCGTATATTCGTGGTGAGTGGGTTAATATCATAAGGATAAAACTTGAGCTCAAACAAGTTGAGTTGGCACCGTAAATAATACATGTAATATGACTCAATGGGATTCAACGTAGTACATAGTGGTATGGGAGAGCGTTACGATTTGTGCTACAGGATTTGACAATTTGCCCTACAATATGAAAATATATGATATTTTTTAAACCTCCACAAAGCGAGATGACGTTTAACCATACTATTAAGTTCAAACATTTGACACTCTTCTAACATTGGTGCTTACCATTTACCATCGTTCGTACGGCGTCTGAATAAACTCTGATTCTTCACCTCCTACTCCTATTCCAGCTTCATTTTCGGCTGCGATTCGGAAAGGTAAAATAGTGCAAGGTTCAGAACTGTAAGGTCGATGATGAACGTAGTGGAACCCGTTACGGAGATTTGTCCAACCAAAAACGATCCCGTGACCGACACTGAATGTGGATATTTCTCCACTGCAGTAAGCCACCATCGTCTTCCGGTTCATTCCATTCTAACTGAACGTCGACTCGTTACCTGACTAAACCAACGTTTGGCGGTGTGCTGGGGGATCTTTAATAAGAAAAAATGTTTAGATAAAGCCTTTAATGGTAATCTGTAAATGCGTTCTATTTAAGATGCGGTAGACTTTGGTTTCTTTGAGAGAGGAAATTTCCCAAAACCAAAATTGGACCTTGAGTACCTGCGTGTTTTAGCAGAATGGAATACAAACTAGAACAGAAACATGTGTAAAGAATATTGTACAAAGAAAAGTGTGGTAATTTTATAATTACATATATACTAATTAAGGAAACCCATATCAGGTCCGTGGTTTCAATTTGGGCAAAGTGCTATGTCGTAAACATACAATAAAGTGCAGAAGAGGAAAAATTTGCGTCCTATCAACTAGGGAGCAAATGTTGTCGCCCCTGGCACGCCTTCGGCCCTTATACCCGGCGAAGACAAAGGTCAGGTCGCACGTCTACGCGGACTCAACAGGAGATACGTTAGTCGCCATTATTACCAGTTAAAGCGTTAAATGGTGTAAAGCGAAAAGCTTAAACTTTGTTCACTGAGATGGCGCAGGTCCATTCCTATATGCTAACACTTTATCTTTGAAACCAATAAGTTGATATTGAAAACGCTTAAATTAGTAAGCTGTAATTAGTTCTATTGATTTTTCAAGTTAAACCTTAAAGTTAAAGTTAACTCACCGTTCTTGGTTCGCATTGACTTCAATGATGTATCGTGAATAATGCGATCAAAGTTTTCAGCGGTCGCGATCCTAAAACAAAGAATCGTCGTAATAGGTCTGTGTGAACAATCCTATAAACCAATTCAGCTACGTCGCACAAAAAGGACCTTAGTTGGGGGGTGGTGGGGCTATATGGCGGTAGATAGGCCTTCGTTTGCAGTTCATGTAATTTTGGGCACAACAAACGGTAATCGATAGGGCCTAATATCGGAAATATGTCTTTAATCGGGTGATCTTCAGATCCAGGAGAGGAAAATTTAAGTCTATACGCGGGTCAAAATTAAATCTGCTCGAATGGTTTTGACAAAACCGTCACATAGTTCTGATGATCATGACGATTCCAGAATTTACAGTGGTTTCATCATAAAGTTTGCTAAAACTGTCGCTGTATTGAATTACAGCTTTGGAGAAGTTTTGGAGTTATGTATTTATAAACGCGCCCCACATGTTACAAAATAATTAAGGTGTAACAGAGCCCCGACTTTGGTAAAGAAGAGAGCAAAAAGTATTAGAGTGGTACAGATTTTCTGTGCTAATTTACCGTGCTATGTAACAAAATATGTCGAAGGCCAACGGAACCAAATGACCATTGATCTGGTTAGCTCGATATCTTGAGAATGAACATTAAAATAGTCAAAACAAAACCATTTTTCTTTTACCTCCCTTAGGCCAACCAACAATTTGCATCATTTTTACAAAAATCAGCGAAACGTTGTAACTTTGACCTATGTGTTATGTAATCAATGTAAAAGGGTGCCGTACTTGCTTTGATTCCTTCAAAATACAGTGAATGACCCATAATGACCTTGTCAGACCTTTCAAATTTGGCATCAAACATCACACCCCACCCTCAGAGTTTCATGTCCGTACACTAACGTTTACCCTATTTGACCTGGAATTGAACCATGATTGAACCTTTAGGACCTTTTTAAAATTTTCGGCATCAACAATCAAACCACCGCCACACCAAGTTTCGTCTGGAGACACCAAATCTTACCACTTTTGACCTCCTTTGACATTGAAGACCCCTACTAATGACCTGTCATTGGACCTTCAAAATTGTTGGCGGCAAAAATCGACCCGGACCCTCCGAAGTTTCATCTGGATACACCAACGTTAACCCCATTTGCCCTCATTTGTACCTTGGAATGGACCCCCCTATGACCTTTGATCACTAACCAATAAACCTCGGTCTTCGGACGGTCAAGGGGCACCCACCCACCAAGTTTCAGGACCGTGCGACCCTCCGTGTCCGAGAAAATAGACGCGGTCAGACACACAGACACACAGATAGACAGATAGACAGACAAACCACCGTAGGTCGTTGAATACAGCGTCCGAATTAAAGGAAATATGTCATGATTCTGAATATTTGGAAAATTTGGTATGGATGGAAAGCTTAAGTAACGTAGATTACATATAGTGTGGGAGCTAGCAGCGATTTGTAACACATCTCGAGTACAAAAGGTTTCAATGCTGAAGTATGTAGACAGCATAAGAGGGACCCCTGGAATGCAATTCTTAAGTGCTGCAATTGGTGCAAAAAAAAAAAAAAAAAAAACAACGTTTACCCCATTTGAGCTACTTTGACCTTGAATGACCACCCCCCGATGACCGTTGATCCACTAACCAATACAAACACTGTCTTCGTTTGGTCAAGGGGCACCCACCCACCAAGTTTCATGAACGTGCGACCCTCGGTCTCCGAGGAAATGGGCGGGTCCATTTGACCTCGAATGACCCCCGATGAACTTTGATCCACTAACCAATACAAACTCGGTCTTCGTTCGGTCAAGGGGCACCCACCCACCAAGTTTCAGGACCGTGCGACCCTCCGTGTCCGAGAAAATAGACGCGGTCAGACACACAGATAGACAGATAGACAGACAAACCACCGTAGGTCGTTGAATACAGCGTCCGAATTAAGGGGGAAAATATGGTTGCCCCACGGACAACCAGATTGCAATTTTTGGTTGTCCGCCAAAACGTTTGGTTGTCCGTATTTTGAAACAACTTTCTGTACAAAATATACGTGATAAAAATGAAATGATAATATTTTGGTGGCCCGGTGCCAGGCTCCTTTTCCTGGCGTTTGGTGCCGGTGTAGAATTATAGTCCGCCGCACCCATAGTCCGGCTACAACGGTAAAGAATAGCCCAGATAGCAAACTGACGTCGGGCCGACGTCGTCACGGTCGCGGTCGGCAAACCAACGTCAGCCGACGTTGTGAAAACGGTGGGGAATTGGTCGTTAGATGGTTGGCAAACCACGTCAGCAGAACGTTGGAAAACAGTGGGGGGAAATGGTCGTTTGATGGTCGGCAAACCAACATCCCGCCGACTTTGGGAAAACGTTGGGGCAATGGTCGTTGGCTGGTCGACAAGCCAACGTGTGAATCGGGGGGAAGTTGGGAAAATGGTGGGGGAACTGGTCGTTTTTTTTGTTCGGGCAGGCCCACGTTGTTCCGATGTTGGGGAAATTGTGGAGTGAATGGTCGTTTTAATGGTTGGTAAGCCAACGTCGTGGTGAAGTTTGGTAAAATGGTGGGGGAACTGGTCGTTTGTTGTCGGCAGGCCAACGTTGTTGGCAATATATGTTGCCCCGCAGACTATGTTATTCTAAATATTCTATTAGGCCTAATTATAAAGGAAATTAGTAGGCCTCTACGCCAAAAACGGACATAGCTTTCAGCAAAATAGGGCCTATGCTTAGCAACAGTTGTGCGTAGCAATAAAACATATGCATTTGCCATTGACTATATTTTTCGATTGGGTGCACTTTGTTTTCACCGTGAATACAGGGATTCCTTGAGCTTTTCGGGTGTTTTTTCACCTCTGTGAGCTCTGTGACGTTTTCGCCATTTTTTGATTCCTTTTTGTCTTCACTTAGTGTGTGTTTCTTTAACTGTTTGTGAAGCTTTTACATTGATATATTATATATGCCCTTTGATATCAAGCAGGAGAAGTTACCTCAATTGGATAGTCGTCAGTCCTTCTAATACAAAGGTTCCCGGGTTCGAATCTCCGGTCAAGTAAGGAGTCGATGTTTCAGTTAACTATATAATAATATACCTAAACATAAGATATGACTATCCTGGTGTATTAAGTGTGAAAAACCATTGTTCTTTTTTTATTCCATGAGCCCAATTAGTGTATTTTATAACATGGCAAAACCCGGTTTTATTATGGTTGGGATAACGTTGCCCAATGCTGGCCAAACATTGGTCAACGTCAAAATACGACGCATGTCCATAGTTGGGGCCGACGGACAAAATGACGTTGGCCCGACGTCACTTGTCGACGTTGGCCCACCATCGCGTGTGATGTTTTGGGCCAACATTGTCCCAACGTTGTATGCTATCTGGGAGAGAACTCGATTCACTTGACTCTTCATGCAACATTAGTTTCACGCTTTATTCCGTTATCGTCTATGGAGCCCGGACTGTGGTTCCGGCCGGACTATATCTGCTTTCACACCGGTATACTGACACCGGCTAGGCACTAAAAAACTGAAACAAATTCAACTGCGTCAACATCTTTCAGCTGGTCTGATCCACAAACACGAAGCGATGTAAACAATTTTAACACATTTAAAATAACATAGTTAAATACTTAATTAAAACTACATAAGTAATTATCAGATTCTCGTAGCCCTCCCTCCTCAGTTTTTTTGGGATAAGATCAAACTTATTTTGCCATTTTCTTAAATTAATGTGTTTTTAAATCCCGAAATGTCGATGGATGATAGGCCTAATATTGTTATTAATCAACCACAGTCACTTTCATGTGATTTTAGGGACCTTTAGTGGGGCCTATTCCTCAAAATCTTAAAATAAAAAGGCCTCACCATTTTTGCTGATACGGCTGAAAGCTGGTGGTAATATAAATTTTTGGTGAAAACAGCCATATTTTAGCTCCATTTAGTAAAAAAATAAAAACCGCCCTCCCTCATCCTTTTCAGAAGCCACTGCTAATAAGAGAAACTAATAATTGATTTTAAGGGGCCTAATACCATCGAACCGTTGCATGGCTTTCAAACTTTGTATTCTGTGATAGCGACGATTTGGATGCGTGTTTGGTCAAAAAAACATTTAAGCGTAAACAATCTGGACTTGATTATTATTTAAAGATTTTTGTAGGTGAGTTTCTTGGAACTGCGATTTTACTTTATTGGCGGAATTTTCTAAAGAAAATACTCGAAGAGTTCCAATATCTAACAATTTATCGACTGTGTCAGATTCTATGAGTTGCGGCGTATCAAAAGCGACCTTTTGGCACTAGATTTTATGGTTGTCCGCCGGACAACTGTAGTATCATTTATGGTTGTCCGGCGCTCAATTTGGTTGTCCCGGGCGAACGAACGCTGGTTGAATACCATTGACATTGGTTTCTTATGAAAACGCGGTAAATTGACACGTTACAGCTTTTCCGGTTCCGCACAAAGTTGTTGAGCTTGGCAAACAACTTTTCTTTCATGGCTTTTGTTTGTCTTTCTTCCTTTCCGGATAAATGACGAAACATACGGTCAATGTTAATTGAACACACAATATAGAAGCTCAAGGTTTATTTCATTGTACACGAGGATGGGTACTTTGTGCTTAACTCGTAGGTCATGTACAAATTACTTAATCTGAATCTGGGAAGTGATAACACCGGAAATAAGTTCAACTGCGTGGCAACATAACAATGGCCCTGCACTCCTAGGTGAAAAGGAATCTGAAGTAATTTTTCTCCTCCGCAAATCGGCTTGTACCGGTGTGAAAGCAGATATAGTCCACCGGGAGCCACAGTCCGGGCTCCATAGACGATAACGGAAACTACTGTTGCGTGAAAAGTCAACTGAATTGTGTGCTATATTCTTTACCGTTGTAGCCGGACTATGAGTACGGCGGACTATAATTACTTCTACACCTGGCTGATTGCTGACAATATTTTGATCTGCATTGTTTGCCGAAGCCTATACAGACAGATCGCAAGCACTTCGTAAATGAGGCATACAAGACAAAGTACGTGCAATATCGAACTACGAGAGATAGATCACTGATGCCTGTCCTTTGCTCTTCAACCTCGATATTTACGCAAAGTTTGTCAAACTCAATGATGGAAGCAAATGTTGAAGATAACAAAGCACGAGTTTTGCCTGAGTTTTGAACTTTGCGCGCAATGGACATCCAAAGAGGGGGTGGCTGTTGTCCATATTGATCTACAAGATCTCCTTAATGATATATACCTGTGTAATCTTTAAAGTCAGCCTGATAGGATGATTTCGTACAGTTGTCATCTGTGGGCCTATGTTTTTGTTTTTTGAACCGTTGGTGATCAGGTCTTTCCAGCTTCCACCTGCTTTTTGATTGGCTGCCCTTACGAGGTGTATTCATACTGCGATGTGGTCCACGTTCTGTATAAAACAAACAAAAGGCATTTAAAAGTATTATTACAGCGTCTTGCAAACTCTGATAGGCATTGGCAACAATCTAGCCAATTTAGCCCAGAATAAAAATAAAAACAACATTTTTAAAGTAACCTCAGCAATGTACAGTGCATATGTAGGTTGCTAAATTCCTTTGACTGTTTTCCTCTGAAATTGAACAGAAACGGAGTTAAGCAATAAGTTACAGGTTTTGGTTCTTAATGTATAGGCTTGCTGTTTATTTCGCTGTGAATTCTTATATTCAACAATTACCTTTATTTCTCCTTTTCGAATCAATGACAAAACACACGGTCAAAGTTAATGAACACACACTATAGAAGCTTAAGATTTATTTGTATTTGAACGAGTGTTGTGTGTTTTACGTCATAAACAGGGTACTCTTGAAATCTGAATCGAGAAGGTGATAACACCTGAAATCTTTCCAACTGTGTGGAAATAAAACAATGACCTTGAACTCCCAGATTAAATCGGCCCAGGGTACTGGGCCGATTGTTGAAAATATTTTGCTGAAGTACATTCGTATCCATTGATTCCTAAGAAAATTGGCAAATTTTATTAGGCGAACAAGACTTATTGGATTTTGGTCATTTTAAATTAATTTCACATTCTGCCATAAGACGTAGATGTTTTAACTTGTAACAGAAGAACTTGTGAAGAAGACCTAAGCGAACGTAGTGATTTATACTCTTGCAAAAGGTCACTAATATAACGTGGTACAAATCCGATGATTGAATGCTTTAAAAGTATAGCAGCAAAATCGTACATACACTATTCTCTTGGGTATATAAAATGGGCTGATTTGAAGGAAGCCTAGTCCATACAAAACCTGAGGCACTAGCAGCGCCGCCGTGCGACCAAGTCATTTCAAGTTGAAACAGACCAGATTCGACAGACCAGATTCGACAGTGGCGTGCCCAAAGGGGGGGGGGGCGTGAAACCCAAGTTTAGTTTGCCATTCGGGGAAGATTCATTCACGAAGAATCACGTTGTTATTAACACTTAAAGTGACAGGAGGAGATTGTTTTAGGATACGAATTTCTCTTAAATTTCACTGGATCGGTTGTAGATCACCTACCGAGAACGTTTCGAAGGTTTATTGGACAAACAGGTGCAAAAGAAAACCGCAAACCTTGTTTTGAACTTGCCTGTTTTTCTAATCGTTCCACATAGAAAACCATGCTTTGAATTTCTGTCGTGCACGACAGAAACTACTAAATCATCATCTTATTACATAAAGACGGCGTATTCGGCTTATTCACTTCAGGTGTGATCTAATACAATGCTAAGCATTCCAAATATGTAAAAAACCGGGTTTCGAGAAAAATTGGGGGCGCTTCTTTCTGGAAATCTCCTCATGTCTCTTTAAGTGACCAAGGGGTTTTCACTCCCATTAGTGCCCAAGGGGGGAGGGGGTTCATGAAACCCCTAAGGAAACCACTTTCCCGGTCGAATTTTTGCAAAAAAATTATACCACAATGTGAAGGGTCATAAGACGACCCCAAATCAGCAATAAAAATGAAATTTATTATTCGGGCTGCATATTAGGGTGCAAAACATTGTTTTCAAAACACCCGAAAATTGGGCAAAAAAAGACGGAAAATTCAAACGAACCTTGCGCTTACATCAAACTTTTTGAAAACTTATTTTATGTTGATCCTACTTATATATATTAACGATTAAACTTGCAGTTTCAGGCAATCCTGTATTTTTACGGGTGTTGCAAAATACACGTCATTTTCCCATAGAATTTGTACAGTAACGGTTTAGCAACTTCCACGATGAAATTGTTTTCAGCACATCAAGGGTTAATGTTACCAATAATTGTTTACTTACATGTATGTTTACACATTTATAAGCAAAAAAAAATTGGTATGGTGCTTTGATTTTTAAAAATATTCTCAGCTGACTTCCGTTGGTGCCCAAGGGGGGGTGTCCATAGGATCCCCACTAATCAACTCATTAATGGCTTGGCCGATTTTAATTTTCCCATCGTATTTTATTTTTCACAGAATTTGGCTATAAAGAGAGTTTCAGTTGGACATCTTTAGATACTCTGAAGAGTATTTTGGACACATTTTAATTCTCCTTCAATAAGAAGCTTTGTTTACACTTCAGATCTGGATCTGGATCTGGATAGGATTAAGTCGGCAGTTTCAACATAATGTCGTACAGTCGCCAACTATGGTGGTACGTGGTCGCGGGGTCATAACAAAAGTCGACAGAGCTATATGAAAAAATGGGCTAGCTTAACATAAATGTGCAAATGAGGACGATTGAGGGTGAAATCAAAGTCGCTGTCTAAATACGTCGATGGTCGGTGCCTCGGTCTTGTCCTTCGTCAACATGTTCCATTCCTGAATGGTGCGTGGGAAATAGGAGTATCTGTAAACGTCTTTGGTTGTCAGTGGTGATACGTTGATATGTTGGTCTTGAAGATCTGGTCCTAGTTTCCTTGCTTCTGTGTAGGAATTGGTCTGGGTTGATCCCTACTAGATGGTTCTTGATTTTGTGCATCATTCCCAGTCTCGCTTTCCTTCTTTCTAGAAGAGTGTCCCACTCCAAGTCCTTCATCATGCTGGTTACGCTACTTTCTCTCGTGTAATCCCCAGAAGCAAAGCGGGCAGCTCTTCGTTGAATTGCTTCCAGCTTATCTATGTCTCTCTTGGTATGTAGATCCCATGCACAGGCTGCATATTCCAGGGTAGGTCTTACGAGGGTCTTATAAGCTGTTGCCTTGATGTCCTTTGTGCTAAACCGAAACCAAGTACTTTGTTGGCTTTGGTGGGGTGATTTGGTCAGTGTGGGTCTTCCATTTCAAGTCTTTGTTCAACTCAACTCCTAAGTAGGGATGGTTGTCCACTTCCTCGAGTTCTTCACCGCAGAATTGTAGGTGATCTTTGATCTTTGGTGGGTTCCTCTTGTTGGTTATTTGCATGATTTTGCATTTTGAAGGATTGAACTTCATTTTCAATTTGTCTTACCAATTTTGAAGACGGTTTAGGTCATCCTGAAGGGATATCAGATCATCCTTGTTGTCACCATAGATGTAAAGGACGCAATCATCTGCAAACAACCTGACGTTATTATCGACACACCACGGGAGGTCAATGATGAATATTAGGAAACCAAGTGGTCCTATGACCGTTCCTTGAGGGACGCTCGATGTTACTTCCTTTGGTGTATAGATGGCTCCATCTACTACGACACGCTGAATCCTCTTTGTTAGAAAATGCCTAAACCAAGAGTGAAGCGGTCCTCTGATACCATAGTAATGAAGTTTGGCCAAGAGTATTTCATGTGGAACCTTGTCGAAGGCCTTTGCGAAATCCAGGAAGGCAACTTGAGTTATGTGTCCTTTCTCGATGTTAGAAGCTATATCCTCGATGGTGAGAATCAACTGAGATTCAGTCGAATGTTTGGCTCTGAAACCATGCTGACGGTTGGTTAAGATGTCATGTCTGTCAGAGTGCTTCATAAATTCAGAATGAATTATGTGCTCGAATACTTTGCTGATCACGCAGATGTGTGTTCTCGGAAATTATTTCGCTATCATGGGATTTCCCATATGTCGCAATAACAGTTTAAAGGTTGAGTTAGAGATTTCAGCGTCCTTAATTTTCTAACAAGTCATTTTTACGTATACGTAAAGCTTGTCCACATACATTGCACTATTGTGTGAAATAGCTAAGCTCAAATGGATGACCTTCATATCGAGGGTTGAAAATCAGAAGGGCGTAACTCAGTACTGAAAGAAATATTAAGGAATTTCTTTAATTCTACTGTAATACTGCTTTTGAGAAATGTAATGTTTAATATTTTCTCCTAAGCAAATCTATTCATTACTCAAAATGTAAACATCTCATAAAGTTCATATATGGTACTGTGAGCAAACATTATATAAACTTTAGTAAACAAAGAACAATTTTTAATTATCAACAGCAGAATTAAAGAAATTATTTAATATTTCTTTCAGTTCTGAGTTACGTCCTTTTGATTGTCAACTCTCGATATAGGAAATCACAATTTTAAAATAAAATTCCGGATTTTTTTTTTTTTTTGTTATACACAGTATCCTATGGTAATGTTAATGTTATACTATACATAAATATTTACTCCATCAAAACGAAAAATCCGATTTATCTCAAACATTGGAAGTGAACATTTTTAATTGCTACAAACAAAAAATGTATTTCGAAATCTCTGACTCACTTAAAGGTGCAACGAGAGATTTCACATATCGGGTGTCCCTTAAAAAAATCGAAGGTTCCGATTTTTGCCCTGATGTAAAGCTTTCCATCAAAAATGTCCCAATCTGAAAGGATTAAGCTGAGAAATGTTTCTTTGGTACAAAAATTTGGCAATTTTTAATTTCGTATAGGAGCAAATACGAAATTCAGCCTATGAAATATAAGCAAATCCCCAGCAAATCAAAATCACCCGTTTTCTCTCTTCTAAGACATTTCTGTAGCATAATACAATGTAAGAAATCTATCGAGCGTCTAATCTATTTGAAATTACTATTATGACACAATATTTTGGGGTGCCTCAAAATATCTCGTTGCACCTTTAAAAGAAGAAAATATGACGTTTGCAATAGGCTGTATTACATTAGTTTATTATTTTCTTTATTGGTGCAAAATACGTATCATAGGCAGGTGTAATGCTCAATAGAAGAGAAAACCTACTTTTTCGACCGATAACCAGGTATTTTTTTGCGAAAAAAATGTTTCTTGGCCAAAAAAGCTTAAACTTAAACTCTCCTTTTAAGCCGGTTTTTCGATCGATAACTGTTTTTTTCTTAACAAAAGAATTCCACGTTTGGCGTACTTGCATACGGATTGCGTATGGCATCTAATGCGTTTGTGTGAATGTTTGTGTGAGTGTGTCATCTGGTCCGGCCGACTCAGTGGGGTGTGAGGCGTGTAAGTGTGAGTTATGTGTTTGGTTGTGTACGAGTATATGTTGGCGTAACTATCTACATTTAAAAACTGAAATTAACATAAACGATTGTTATTTGAAATATACAAAAAGGCTTCCTAGCCTCTTTTTTTTCATCCGTGCATTTTATTTTTCAACAGAATTTGGCTATAAAGAGAGTTTCAATAGGACATATTTAGATACTGTCAACAATGTTTTTGACACATTAACATTCCCTTTCAATATGAAGCTTGGTATACATTTCCGATATGTGTTCTCAGAAATGATTTCGTTATCACGGGGTTTCCCGATTGTCACAATAACGGCTTAAACCGCGACCTTTGCTATAGGACCATTACGTAAGAGTATGCTCTTCCCATCCAATCATCATTACGTTATAAAGGGGATTTCTGCATGTTGCAATAGAATTTTAAGAAAGAAAAGACCTTACCAAGCTACTGCAGCTTTTGAACACATTGCAACACTGGCCTCAATACGTGGATCCTGGGTTTCCTACCGGAAATCATCTTTTACCGAAATTCTTATCCCACAATGCACCAACAATGTACGAGTAGATATGCATCACTCCATGCACGCTCGCGGTTTAGTGCGCCTCCTTTAAACGACGCGCACATTTTGTGGCGCAAAAATTACAAGGCAATCAAAGAGTACTCGTTACTGGTAAAATTTATGTACAGCAAACGGTTTTCGCACAGTTATGACAGAAAAATGACCGTATGACACAAAACACCATAGAATATATATGCGCTATTTATTTTATAAACTTGCTGACAATCGTCACCTTTGGCGGAGAACAGTGAAGCAACACCTCGAGCTTGGAGAACAACAGATCATCAGCCAGTTTGAGAAGCAGCGAGCTAAAAGAAAGCTGCACAGATCCTTGGATAGTGAAGCTGTGACATCCCATATATGTAGCACCTGTGGCAGAGACTGCCACTTAGGATTGGCCTCTTCAGCCACAGACGTCGCTGTTCACCTAACCTGTGACTTAATGTGGGCGCTTTATCCATAGTCGCTTGCGACTGACGGAGGCCATGATGATGATTTATTTTATCTACTCGTACATCGTTGGTGCATCGTGGGATAGGAATTTCTGTAAAAAATGATTTCCGGTAGGAAACCCAGGATCCACGTATTGACCTCTAGACAACGCGTGACCATTACCCCTAAATCTTCATATAAATCACTCCTCAATTAATAATTGTAGCAACCGTGAATAAGGTAGCATTGACAAAGCGTTTGTCAAAAGTGAAAATGATCGCTACCTCTTCATGGTATTTGGAATGAAAACATGCTATAAAGAGATAAAAGTTATAATTAAGAGAGTCGATTTAATCCTATTATCCACTGTAAAATAAATTGTCACCTGAGATGCTTATAATTCCAAAGTTAGAGATGAATGAGGTTTTTTCGTTTTCATGCAGTAAACATTTATGTACAGTATAACAGTGACATATATAGGATAGGCACTGCTGTGTATATGAAGAACTTCGATTTGAGCTTATTTATTTTACACATTGATTAGTACATGCATATTTATTTATATGCAAAAAAACATGAAATTTAGGGCGCCCTTCTCGGGGAATCTCTGAGTCGGCCTTTATTTCTTTGTATTATTTTATTGAAAATTGTGGCTAGTAAAGTTAACTGCAAGTGCTGAAGCTGAGAACGCCTTTTTTTAAATACTGCCGAATTTTGAGCAAAACGTTAATAGTCAAAAATGGAAGTTGAAAGGTGGGTGACCCGGTCAAGGTCCGATTTTTCATATGACGTTTTCTCCCTCACATGTAAGCATATCACCAAAACATCTGATTACAAATAATTGTGAGTTAAAATAGTTCCACCGCTTGGATATAGCAAAAATGTGCAGTGAATTGGCCCATATAGGAGGTGCGTGTTCCGATCGTCTTTAGGACCCCCGATTTACCCGGAAGTAGTATCGATTTTGATATCAGATGAAAGACCGTTTTTTTCGCATTTTTGTCCTGAAATTTGAGCCCTCAAATCAATTTTCTTTCCAAAGATATAAAAAACACCGTTTTAATGGTTAACCATCAATATTTTCCACAGTATTGAATAAGACTTTACAATATGCATTTTGCTTCTACCTTAAAATTGCAAGCTTGTTTCCCACGGAAATGGGCGAATGTGCAAGTGTCAGGCTCTCATATCAAGTAGAGAACAAAATAGAAATAAATCGGATCAAGCACCTTTACCCTAAGCGGTTTACCCTATTTGGAGACGTTTATGTTCATGGCATCGTCCATTTTTTTGATGCGGCTGAAAGTTGGTGGAAATATAATTTTATGGTGAAAACAGTCATATTTAGTGTCATTTAAAGAGACATGAGGACATTTCCAGAAAGAAGCGCCCCCATTTTTTTCGAACCCGTTTTTTTAAATATTTGGAATGCTTACCAATGTATTATATGTATTAGATCATACCTGAAGTGACTAAGCCGAATACGCCGTCTTTGGGTAATAAGATGATGATTTATTATTTTCTGTCGTGGACGACAGAAAATCAAAGCACGATTTCCTACAGGGACGATTACGATAGCAGCCAAGTTCAAAACAAGGTTTGCGGTTTTCTTTTGTAGTTGTTTGTCCGATAAACCTCCAAAACGTTCTCAGTAAGTGATGTACAACCGATTCAGTGCAATTTGAGAGAATTTCGTATTCTCAAAAAAATCTCCTCCTGTCACTTTAATAACAAATATTTAAAAAAAAACCCTTCCTCCTCACTTTTCAAAGGCTACTGCTACGAGAAACTAATCATTATTTTAAAGGGGCTTTATGTAAAATTCTTACAATACTGACTTTATCGGCTCATATTAAAAATGAATCTGTGGTTATAACTGTTAACTTGTGAAACATCATCACAGTGGCGTAACTGGCCTACCCGCTCTGAGGGGGCAAATTTCCCAGTCTTGGGAAATTTTCCCTCTCAGGGGGGTCAAAAGGCCAATTTTTCCCGGTCAGAGGGCTAAAAAACGGCTGAATTAGCATGGTTTTTCCAATTTTTTTCCCGGCCAAAGTCGTCAGGGGGGCAACCTGCCCCCCCTGCCCCCCACCCCCCGCCTGTTACGCCACTGCATCATCATAATCCCTAACGTCCTTTTCGGAAAATGAATACCAACCTGACGATTATGGCAAGCCATTAAGGCCATAACGTATTGCTGCAACGCGTTGCGAGAAAGTAGCAACGCGTTGCGACATTTCGGCAACGCGTTGCGACATTTCAGCAACGCGTTGCTCTGTCGGCCAATCAAAATCATGAATTTCTGTGACGTATTTCAAAAAAATAGCCCCACAACGCGTTGCTAGATACTTTGCAACGCGTTGCGAGCTTCACAACGCGTTGCAAGCTTCACAACGCGTTGCTAAGGTTAACAAGCCATAAGGGTCATAACGTATTGCCGCAACGCGTTGTGAGAAAGTAGCAACGCGTTGCGACATTTCGCCAACGCGTTGCGGCGTCAGCCAATCAAATTCAAGAATTTCTGTGACGGTATTTTCACCGACTAAAAAACAAGCTAAAACCGGGGCTAAAACATACCCTAAACAAGTATTTTTATCTGTTTATGATACCCTCAACAAGTACGCAGTGCATTGAATCGTAAATATACCATTTATTATCTTGCTTTGCTTTACTCCCCAAGTTCCGATTACAATATTTTGGATGATTTTGATCCCTGCTTAATGCGATATAACATGACAATTTCAAGGTTAAGAAAAAAATATACCCTTTTTTCCATATTTTGCTGTTTTTGACACCCTAAACGATGTACGCGCGTACATCGCCTGTTGGAAAAAGACACCCTTTTTACGCGTTTTCTTGTTCACACATCATATCCACCTTTGAATACAACTGCCCCCTCTCCGGGCCATTTTTGATTTTTCGACCCGCGTATTTGAACGCTGCAATGTATTTGGTTTATATTTTTTGTTGTTTAACTTTTAGTTGCGCTTGGCAATCCTTCCTGGCAGATTTTTTTTTCAAAGCAGAAACTCGCACACAATTGCATATTATTGTTTTTGCATTTACTATAATACTTTACTATTACTTTTTATTTAGGTCATAAATTTTACTAAATATTACCAATAAAACATGAGTAAGCTTATTCATTCAGATTCAGTTTATTTTTACAAGCTCATCTATTTATTGTAAAAAGTTGTAATTTTCTTTTGAAGGTTTGAAAATACCGTATCATGATAGTGTTTTTGAAAGATCTCAATAAATGTTAACTGTTAAAAGAAGTGTAGAAGGTATATGTAGGTGCTTTCGTGAACTGTAATGTAATATTGCTTCATGATGAGCGAAAGTTAATAATAAAACAATAACTGAAATCTTGTATTGACTGCTATTCAGGTTGCAGATGATTAGACGATTGAATCAATTAAAGGGAAAAATAAGAAAAAGGTGACCTGTTTGACAACCCACCCCCCCCCCTTTCCTCCGTTAAAATTTTGTTATCAGAAGAAAGTTCATACTTTTTCTAATTACCCAGTGAAATGTAAATGCCAGGATGTGTTTCTTTTAACAATATGAACAAAAACATCACATTAAAGAGTCACTGGCACATTTGAAAAATAGTGCGTCCTCACGATTTTTCAAAATTGATATTTTTGCATGGTTGTAAAGCTTTTATATACATTAGCCCTCACATGAAATGATTAAGAGCAAATCCGCGCCCTCATGGGTAAACAGAACGATTTTATAATAAAATGACTCCGGCGACATTAATTCAGCAGACGACGGAAAAGGCGTTTAACACAAAAAAAGACATGCCGGAGTTGATTTCCTCAGCATGCACCCTGTTTGATCGGTCTGTGACCTTTGTGGTTTTAATATAAATGATTACGAGATGATATCCATGTAATAGACACCTTTGTACAAATTACCAGGATGTTTTTGAATGTCCCTATCTGTTTTGGATATATTATTTTATGTATAAAATGTATCTCTATTCTGCCAATGGCCTAACCTATCATTTGCGAGCAAATTGAAAAAAAAAATATTTTGTTGAAAATGTGCCAGTGCCGCTTTAATTCACACAGGCTGTCACATTGGATGTCCTATGGGCATTTAGTACCCATTTTGCTTCTATTATCCAAACTGCTGCACCCATACCAACTTGTCAAGTACCTTTTGTCACGTTTAGTTTGCTCGAGGCACACATTTCAACACGAGCGTACTGTCCTGTAATGTACTTTGACCCATGAGCATATATGGGGCGCTTTGCATACAATTAGAAAGTAGCTAAAAGTGGTACCAGAAGTACACAAATAAGGTATATAAAATGTTGAAGTTGAAGTTAGCATTATTTTAAGTTGATGCTTCAAAATAAAATAATAAATAAATAATAAAAAAAAATGATGGGGTGGCTGCATTATCAAAAAAATGTCGCTCGTTGACCTCCAAAGCAAAGCATAAAAAGGTAGCAAAATTCAATGCTTAAAAAATAGAAAACTTTGACATTCTTTTTTGCCCTCTGTAATATATTTTTCTAGACGATTCCATCTCATTTTTCAAACAAAATAATAAAAGTAATAAAAACAAATAACGAACAAAAACAAACGAATAAAAAAGCTATTCATTGTTTCAACTTTGAAGAGCTCCCTTAAGTAATATTAAAGTGTTACATGGCCATGGTTTGGCCCTATCTCATGTTGTCGAAAGGCCTTTACGAGCATGTAATATGCATTTAGAAAACATATTCTCTATACGATCACTTTGTATTTTTGTTTAAAATTGTGAAGTTTATTCCTCGCAAACAAAAGCTCAAACACATCTCATTGACCTCTGTCACTGAGCATGCAGCCGTGTCGTTTCTAAAGTCATAAAAACTTATTTAGGAGTATACATGTATAGAAGTGATCGTTGTTATAATGAGTTGATTTCCATTTTCTTCTTTCTAAAAAAAATAAAAGCTCGCATATTGTGAATTCGATACCTTCTAAAGGTCTAAGCTTATCATATTCAGTTTACTCACCATTTCTATACTTCAAAGCCAAGGTATGTTCACTTCATCACTTGTGACAATGTAGCTTAGCTTTCACACACCCTTGGTAATTCCCATGATCTATATTTTGGTCTTACAGCCAAAGAGGTTCTATATAGATGGAGAGGCAAAACGTTACGTCATCTTTAGAAATTCATCGTCTCGCATGTTTTGCCGACCACAAAGAAAACATAGAGTACCAACAATAGAAAGCAATGGCTGCCTCCGCTTCTTTAACATACTGTGGTGCCGCTTTGCATATACACTAATCGGTAGTGATACAAATTGATGTATGTGTTAGAGGTGGCCAGGTGTAATAATAGTGCACCTGGATCATTGTGCTCAGATACTCACTCGCTTAGGTGCTTAGGCGCGCTTAGGTGAAAAGATGTATTCATTGAGGCGGTTTATTTAAATCAACTTAATCAAGACGACTGACGTGTCATTTCATTCGTTGTGTGGCCATGGGTAGGACAAAAATTAACCACCCAATAGCACCCAACATCCAACAACTGATATTTTGCCGGATTGTTTGTATCGAATTGACATGTGTGTATACAAGCACCCAAACTAATAATTATTCCGTGCAATATTCAAAATGTCAGCGCCCAGCACGGACGACTGGTTTTGAATGGGCTTCACCCCTTGCTTACAGCTACTGACGGAAATTCCCCGGCCGGGTCACGCATTCTCTGATTGGCCGATTTCTCAGAACTGTGGGCCGATTTTTATATGCGATACATCCAGCCAAAATCGTTTCGTAATCGGGGGAATTCCCAGTTACGAAGAAAATTTGGAAATAAAGCTCTCGATATTATATATTTATAGCTCCTCATCAACGTGTCTCATGCACATGTTAACACAGACTGCGTCGCGCTTGGACGTGAGTGTTCAACTTTCGATTTTTCTCTGAGAGCCGAGTACAAGTGAACTCTGGTAAGTGTGGCTGACAATATTTTTTGGTATTATTTCATTATGGGATATTTCAGTATGGACTTTGCTTCCATGTACTCTGTTAGGCTAATGAAATGAAATTGTTAGTTTCCCGTCCCCTTGTTTTCGACGAGGCACTAGGTGACAATTTCATTATTCATTATTTTGGAAAATTTCATTATTCTCAAAACTTTCATTATTCTTGTTCTTATGGGAATATTTGCCGTTATATACGTGACAAAACTCTGGATAATTAAGTATTGCACTTAGGTGAATCGGAAAATCAATAATCATAGTAACAAGGTCACTTATTAAAGGCACTATCAGTGATGAAATAGGGGAAATGAAAATCAGATTTGTGCATTGTTGTTAAAAGTTTATGTATCATAACATGCCCGCCTGAAAGCAATGTATTAAGGACAAAATCAGATATTTTTGCTATCCGTACAGACACTGAATGCAACATGTAATTAAATGGAGATTCCTATTTTTGAACACTGCTGTTTTCTTCCTTTTTTGTAAATTTTTCATGATAAAATTACTCATGAGAATTCTACAGACTTACCCTTCACTTTTAAGCTACTCCTGTAATTTTCAACTATGTTGACTCTTTCGGACAGATCACTGATAGTGCCTTTAAAAGGTTGCATGCTGAGATCAATTTTTAAGGGATTTTCAGAGATTGCTTGTGATCATTAGCGACCTTTTACTCCTATAGAAAACCACAAAATAACCTATGCTGAAAATTCCACTCCATTCTGATGGCACTCAAATTCTGCATTTCTCTTGTGTTTCAGTGGGTTTTCAGTTCCCATA
>JAMKCH010088048.1:6764-17515 GCA_023653785.1 Ophioderma brevispina
ACCGCTCGCGACACTTAAGACTTTGCTTTTCAGATGGCCCAAGGGATGGCCTATATAAATATCATAACAAGACACCTGGTAAAAAATCAGGATTAAATTGCTGGTATCTCCCGGTCTATATGGAAAAACACAAGCTTGGTGAAGACCTTCAGTCAGCCTATCGACCCCATCACAGTACCGAAACTGCACTGCTGCATGTTACAAATAGTATCATGCAATCTCTCCATTACCAACGCGGTGTGTTCTTGGTACTCTTAGATTTGTCGGCTGCATTCGACACCGTGGACCACTGCATCTTGGTTAATCGGATGGCAAATGAAGTTGGTCTTAAGGGAACTGCACTCCAGTGGTATAATCACCATCGTATGGACTTTGGCCTTCCACAAGGCTCCATCGTTGGCCCAGGATCCTTTAAAATATACACTATTCCGATTGGTCGTATCATTAGAAAGCATAGCATTTCATATCACATGTATGCTGATGACATTCAGTTGTTCCTGGACTTCATTCCATCTGATTTAAATTCCATTGATACAGCTCTCTCAAGACTCTCCGTCTGCATCCGTGAAATAAAACTCTGGATGACTATGAACATGCTTAAACTCAATGATTCCAAAACGGAATTTTTCATTGCCATATCACCTCGCAATAAATGGACGCTGCCTGATGGAATCCACCTCCATATTGGTGCTGAATCTATCAAACCATCTGACACAGTGCGGAATTTGGGCGTTGTGTTTGACTGTAAGTTATCTATGTCACCACATGTCTTTGCACCAATCTCACTTACCACCTTCGTAACATCACTCGGATAAGTCGCTTTCTTGATAATGAAACGTGCCATCACATTGTTCGTGCACTTATTGTCTCCAGACTGGATTATGCTAACGCAGTTCTCTTAGGCACAAATGCATCAAATATTGCTCGCCTACAAAAACTTCAAAATTGGGCTGCAAAAATCATTTTCTGTGCCAAGAAACGTGACTTTGCCACACCTCTTATTACAGAACTTCATTGGCTTACTGTCAAAAACAAGATCACTTACAAAATCATGGTTACTGTTTACAAATGCCTTAATGATCTCAGTCCATCTTATCTGGCTTCCATTCTGTCACTTTATTCTCCTGCTCGCACCGGTCTACGTTCATCATCTGATACCACTAGACTTAATGAACACAGAATCTTGCCACGCAATCTTGCTTCTGCTGCTGATAAATTATTAGCCTTTGCTGCACCACGTCAGTGGAACTCTATGCCAATGAACATCCGCTCAGCATCATCTCTTCAGGTTTTCAAGAAATGCCTCAAAACCTACCTTTTCACACAATAACCTTTTTCAAACCTTTCCTGTTCAAATTATATGCTTGTAATTTTGTGGGTTGTATTTTTTGCTGTGCATCATCACACCCGCTGTGGTCTTAATGTAATAGCGGGTTATAAATGCCTTGTTGTATGTATGTATGTATGTATGTCGGTCACGTGACCCGGAAGTAGCTGCTCGCAGGCAAAACATTTTGCGGTCACTGTATACCGCTGTATAGTAGATCGGTTGAGTTTAATTTATTATCGTCATAACACGCTTTGAATTTCACCATAAATATTGTTCTTATTAATTATATTTACTGCCCTGCTGTTCCGTCGGTTGCGCTAATTGAAGGACTCCAAAAGGCGCAAATAGCGGTAAAAATCGACTGCGTTTTTACCCTATTTCTCATCATAGCTCAAAAAGCTGTGATCCAAATTCTACAAATGTATACATTTTTATGAAGAGCATATTATAAGGATTGTAAATCTGCAAAGTTTGAATGGATATTCAGGGTGTACTAACAAATATACAGGGTGATACGACAAAAAAGTAGGCCTACATAAAAATAAAATTTCTTTTTAACACTGCATTATTTCCAGATAGGCCTATTATATTATGAAAATGAAAAATTATATTCATATTTGGAATGTACTAATAAATCCCTTTCAGGCAATGTGTTATTTGTAGCACATTAGAATATGCATGTGTGCTATACAGGGTGCAAAAAAGTGATTGAATTTAATGCATTTTTCCCTTAAAGATAAATTTTGAGCTAAAATAGCATTCAATATTATATGTTTGTGTAACGGTATCATCTTGAATTTCATTTTGTATCAATACATGTAATTAGTGCAACAGAAATATAGAAGGTGGTCAAAATGCGCTGATATCAACCTCCCTTGGACACTACATGATATGTGACCTTGAAATCAACTAGCTCTTCAACTTCCACTCAGGACAAGATGATTGGTGAGTAGGCCCCTCTACTTACATTTTTGGTATTAATTTTTTCATGTCAGTTCTCAATTACCCCAAGCCTAGGCATAGCTAGGTTTGGTCTTGGCCTTGGGTCGGCCTATCACCTATCATGCCTAGCTAGGAGTAGGCGGCTAGGGAAGCTAAATAATAGAATATAAAATGTCACGGGATGTAGTTTTGACCAATCACCAATCAGTGAATGACAAAGACTATGTATTCGGTATATAAAACGAATATTGACTGGTCTTATATCGGGTCATGAATGGAGATTATCGCTCTCTCGTTGGCCTAGCATACCTGGCCTACTATCTTTGTAGGCCTAGCATACCTGGCCTACTAGACTATGTAGGCCTAGCATACTATGTAGGCCTAGATACTATGTAGGCCTAGCATACCTGGCCTACTACGCTTCGGGGTGATAGAAGGCCAGGTATGCTAGGGCAACTCGGGAGCGATAATCTCCATCATCACCCTCATGACCAGTCAATATTTGTTAAATATTTAACAGACTGTCGATTTAGACTGTACATTATGTGGAAGTAAACAAGTTCCAATTAGGAAACCTGTACATGTCATGTACGTACCCAGCTGTAGGCCTACACGTGCAGTTTGCGGTAAGAACCTGTCCAGACTTGTGGAGACACATCCAGGCATCCTTCACTGCACTCTTGTCATTTGGCTTCTGCCCCGCGTGAACCAGGGCACGGATTAAACAAAACTGATACAAAGAAATTATAAGCATTAAGGGATCTGTATGCTTTTAGAGACTCGTGCGTGAATGGGCTTGGTGTGTGGATGAGGTAGATACATGTCACCGTAGTGCATCGATGACAATCTTTTTTGGTTATCCTCCCACACAGTAGAATCTAACTCATAAGGATCGGGTATTGTTCCTCAGATTTTGTTTTCAGTCGCTCCAAGTACTCTCTGCGATTGTTTTCAGATAAATCTTTAATTTATTTCACATTTCGTTCCATCTTCACCGATAAATATCTTGAAGAAAAAAGTTCGCGTAAACTTCCACCACAGATAGATGCTGAGATTACACGCGTGTCAAGGGCGCACAACACTAAATCACCACGCATTTCATGTAATGGTTTTACTTCCGGTAAAAAACACAGCTAATTTTGAGATGTTTTACGGTCCTGTGCGAGTTTGTGAAGATCTGTAGTGCCATATTTTGTTTCAAATAAAAGGTACATGTGTCTTTAACACATTGGATACGATTAAATTTAAAACTTTGATTTTCACGGAGAAGTAGGCCCTCGGCGTATGAAGATGGCGTAAATGAGTTTGCAGGCTCGAAAACGGGTGGAAAATGGCACGGTCGCTATTTAGGGTCTTGTATCGGAAAAACGAATCGGAAGACCCCCCATACATTGAAACATATGTTAAAGTTTCATCAATTTGCAATCCATTGATATATAACTTGTATGCCAAATGTTGCCGCTTGAGTTAGAAATCTCGCTATCAAAACAGGTATATTTGCGTGTATTTCAATGGGGCAGTTATTTACTGGTGTGCGCCCTTTCAAGCACTGTTTACTATGCTGGGACAGAGACCCGAGCTGTGACCTCGAAATGTTTTGCCTGTGTGGCTGCGCGCGCATCGTATTTACAATTGATGCTGACGTCAGATGTTAACTGGTCTATAAGGGGGTATTTACAACTAGAGAGATATGACAAAGCATGCTTTACGTTAATATTTAAAGAGACACGAGGAGATTTCCAGAGAGAAGCGCCCACAATTTTTTCGAACCCCTGTTTTTGTGCACATTTGGAATTAGCACGATTCATCTTGCTTCTTCACAGTGGAGGCGACTTTTGTTTGGTCCTTTATCATTTTTCACTTGGATTTTATCATTTTCATTTTTTACTATAGGCCGCCCTGTTCGAGGCAAGATGCTCCTACCTATCTAGATCGTTAGGTGTGAAATGGGCCGGGCGACACGTTTTTGTGTCTGATCCCATAGCATTATTATTTATGTGCTGTGATACTCACAACCTAGCTTACCGTGACCACAATCTTCTTAGCTTTAATGTGAGGTGTTGATGTTGGTCGCAGAATCACTTGGTCATTGAAAAATTGACGATTAAAAAGTGAAAGTCGCCCAGTCAAACTTAATTTATCGCGGCCGTCGGCCATTTATTTTGTACCACACGGGTGACGGGCTGTCCCCAGAATTAACTGCGGTATGGCAATCATGCCTTATAATGCAAGCGGCCTATGTAAAAGACACAATGTTAAAAGCTAAGGCCAGATGCATTATACTGCATGACGAATCGTGCTAATTTGGAATGTTTACCAATGTATTAGGTCACACCTGAAGTGAATAGGCAGAATACGCCGTCTTTATGTAATAAGATGATTTAGTAATTTCTGTCGTGCACGACAGAAATGATTTCCTATGGGGAGCATATAGGATAGCAGGCAAGTTGAAAATAAGGTTTGCGGTTTCCTTTGTGCTTGTTTGTTCAATAGACCGTATTCAATATGACGTCAGCCACCAGACATGTTGGTGGACAAGATGCATACATTCCAGGACTACAATACATTAAGCTGTCAATCGATCCATGTTTAGCGATTGCACAGGGATCATTGACACGTGAATGTATTGTAGTACTGGAATGCGTCATCTTGTCCACCAACATGGCTGGGTATTGAATATGGTCTATAAACCTTCCAAAAGTTCTCGGTATGTGGTCTACAACCAAATGCAATTTGAGAGAAATTTGTATCCTCGAAAAATCTCCTTCTGTCACTTTAAAGTTTTCAATACACGTTTTCGTGAAATTGGGTTTCGTTCTTAACTCACTCTGTACTAATAATAGTCGCTGTCAGAATTTCTCAGGCAAGCCGAACGCGCGCAATGCATTATGCAAATTAAAGCGCGGTATAGGCGCACGCCTCTCAACCAATTACAAATTGCGTGACGCTTGTCAAGAACTTATTTGTGCCTCTGGGATGACGCACATCACGCTGCGCGTACCCCAATCTTGCCTGAGAAATTCTGGCAGGGATTATATCACCTTAACATATCTACTATCTATCTACTGCCATAATTAAGTGATATAAAAGGTACTAAAGAGGTACAATCTTGTACAAATAATAAAGTTTACAATTTAATTTTGGATCTTTTGAACTATTGTTAGAATATTTGTGATATATAAAGATTTTTTTGTGTCAATTATAACACACTTCTTAGTGTAAATAACGTGAAATAATCTTTGAATTATTTTTAGAATATCTGTGATAAAAAGGCTGCTTATCAAGCGATAATATGTCAATGCACTTTGACGCTTAGTAAAAAGTAGGAATAGCGTGAAATAATGGTCAGTGGACGCTGCTTTCCAATGATTCCTGGTATCACGAACTGGCAAGTCCTATAGAGCGGTAGCACGGACCTGGGTCAACCATCACCGCTCATGTCCCACTACATCAAAGCTTGGACACCTTTGGTAGTTAGTATGAACCCGCTATATCAATGCAATGTAGTTAGTGGACTCAAACTTTTAAAATACTTCAATCATGTTGAAATATATGCCATATTATCCGTCTAGTAATAAGGATTCCAATGTATAGTTTGTACCATCTATGACCACTGGTTTTTGAGTTATTGGGTAAAAATGGCAAAAATTATAAAAAGAAGTCAATTTGCATTTGTACAGAGGTCCAAATTAGAGGTTGCTCCAATTCTGGTAAAAAATGAAACAAATTGTTCAGCTCTCTTAATGTGTCAAAATAAGGAATAGTTTGTAGCATCTGCAAATGAGAAGGGGCCCTGTGGTGAATCTTGCCCCCCCGAAAAATTAGTGATTTTCTACACACGTGCCAATTTACAGTGAAAACAACATAGCCTATACAATACTTACAAATTTTAATATATGCTTGCCCTTGAAAATGTATGTGCCTCCCCCCGAAAAAAAACGAGTTCCATATGTACTCCCTATAAACTTCTACAGGAAACAAAATATGTTTTATTGATGGCCTTACACTAACAAATACTCTAACCCTAAGGCCAAAAATGAAAAAAATATCATCTCTAACACGTATTTCATAAAATTTGAAAATTCTCAAGATTTTCGAGGTCGTGGATCTAAAGTATTATGAAAGCTCTTGTTCATTCATTGGTCCTGTTTGAACTTGATCCAATTTTCATGCTACCTATAGGTACGGCGGTCGGTAAGTACGCTTATCCTGTTTCTAAAATTGAAAAAAAGTTGCGTAAAGGAAACCACGTTTTGAAAAATCTCAAGACTGAATAATACCGAAGTCATTGGGGAAAAGGTATTCGGCCCTGTAGCGAATTGGTGTTCACTTTTCAGTCTTTGCGAGCACCGAATTACCCGACAAAAACGTTCATTCTCCTAGGTTCTATAGGTTCAGACCCATTACTATCCCATATTCAAAACAAACATAGTAACGGAACCCCTGATGCAACCATCTCCAAAGAACCCCTTCGTTTTCCCCTGAGATATTGGAGATTTAGTTTCATTTACATCGCTATGACGGACTGATAACTGTAATCTCTCTCGCGGCAGTACTAATTTAGATAATATCTTTCACAGGCGTGACAACAGACTACATCATTTCCGGACGCGAACCTATAGGGGCCCCAATGTTTCTTGTCCACGGGCCCCGAACATGCTATCTACGCCACTGTTGTTTACGTATGGCTCTATCTGTTTAAAAAAAGCGAAAAACACGAAATGTTTGACCTACATGTAATATACTAGCATCACGGAATTGAAATTCATATGCTAAATAAACACGCGGCCTGATTTGAAGCGATTTGACTTGCAGACATGTTGCAGTGTTGAATGTGCACACTACAACATCGTTTGGCCTCTTGTATTTTTGTGCACAGTTATGCAAATGAACCTCGCCAACAATTTTCACTGTACTGTGACTTGGTGACTGACGACTAACTAGGCTATGGTAATGATACAAGGTTGGCCCTTTTAATTAAAGTCCATGGCCCGATCGTAAAATAATAGACTCGTCCCCAGGGACCCACTATTTTACCGGAGTGGTCAATATTATATCAGAAGAAAGCACTATTTTCTTCATTTACCCCTGTGAAATTCGTATGGCTAAATGATGTTTGGTTTGGTGTTATGAGCAAATATGATGCCCCATTTCTGTGTTCCGACGAATATTAATTTTAACAGGGACTCTATGGGGATTATAAAAATCCGCGTTTTTGTCTACTCAAAACGGATTGAATACGGCGCGGAAAACTTTACAGATGGTTTTGGGGTTTGTGTGCAGACATTCTATCAAGATGAAAAACTTATAATACTTAATCGGACCATCCTCCTTAAAAATATCGTGATTCCTACAGACCTGGGGATAACTAATTTCCTGCACTAAAATTAAAACAATAGTATTGTACCAGGAAAAGCTGTTGTCCCACATGAACAGAGTGCAAACGCTATTCAAAAATCGGTCCGGAACACACTTACTTCTTGTAACATATGGTCGATTGTATTGTGCAACGGCGTTGAAACAGATTCGAAAAAAGGTTATTACTTGCCGCCTTGGTAGTTCTATCCTCGTTCGACGATAAAGAAATCTTGATTCTTCTAGTGTGTTCAATTAACTTTTGACCAATGATTAATAATTTTTTTGAAAGGAAAACAAAAAAATGAAAAAGGGACAAAATTAGTGATTGAAAGAAAAGCCAGGAAAAGGGGCGGACCCTTATTGTGATAACCTAATCCGCAAGTTATGTCTTTAAACCCTATTTTTATTCAATTAACTAGAAGGAAATGGTCTATTCAGCGACCTACATTTCTAAAAATCATGGCGAAGTGGAGTATGGTGACATTTAGTTATTAGCAAATGCTAGAGAGCAATAGGGGAAAGTAATAATACCTGAAATAGCGTGAACTTTTTTAACAGTGTTAGTACATGGGGAAATGTAATTAAGATTTGGTTTAGTTTTTTTGTATTACAATTTTGACACCAATGTTTTTCCAATACAGAATTTCTTGGAGAATCTGAAAATCACGGGTGTAATTTTAACATGTGTTCTTGGGGGGTTTATAAGGGGGCAAAAATTTTTCAGGGGTAAACAAATAAAAGTGTTTAAATTGTTTTAAATTTAACCAAATTGTTCGTTTGTTCTAAGGTTTCTAAAAAGGTATAGTTTGCCATATTAGACATATAAAAAGGGTCCGATTTTGTTGAAATGGTTTTAAATCGGTTCATTGCGCGTCCAGTACCGCCGATGAGGGGGGGGGGGGGGGGGGGGCGGGGGGGGGTCAAAGGGGGTAATGGTATTGACCCCGGGCCGGGGTCCTAGGGGACGGGGTCCTAGGGCCCGTAAAAATAAACGTTCAGCCTTGCGGTTGTGACAAAAGTCCGAGAGGGAGAGAAAGTGAGAGAGAGGGATGGAGAGGAGAGAGAGAGAGAGAAAGAGAGAGCATTGGCGGGTACAGGAGGCCCATTTCCCCCTCAAGCGACAATGATACCTAGCATACTTACCTTGAAGGAAACTACTCGTAACCCACGAAAATTTCAATGTTTTTCGCGCTATGCGCGGTTAATAAATTTAGAGCATCTCTTCCTTTTGAAGCGACATTCGAGCGACATGATACCCAAGCCTAACTTATGTGAGAAATATTCTGTGACTACGATAATTCCATTTGTTAGCCATACGCGCGGTTTTATAGAGTAGGGCCTCTATTGGTGTGAGAAATTAACTACAAAAACAATTAAGATTTTGTTTTATAAAACGGTGGTCAATGCATATAAAGGGACTACTTACCAATTTCAAATGTTTCTATCAAATTTCCTGAGAAAAGGTGTTTGGAAAGTGACCATTGCAAGTGTTCCCGCTTCGCCCCACCCAACCATGGGCCGTTCTCCATAAACACAATTATGAATAATTAAAACAAAAAACACCATCGATCAACATACATTAGACAGGAATCCCCACACCCGCGCGACTTCTTGCGCTTCCCGCCACTGGACCTCCAATCCCCGTATGGTGTTCTGGAAAACGCAGGTGTAAAAGGGGCCCGTAACTCCAAGGTTCCCCCCGGGCCCGCAATTTCTCTGGGCGGCCCTGATGGGGTATACTAAATAAGAAAAAACGTATATAGATATGTGTTTCCCTTTCAAGTGAGATTTTAGCAGGTATGATAGGGGGCTCATAGACCCTGTGGACCACGGCCCTATTTGCCCTATTAATTACATCAACACGTCATGACAATCGACCTGTATATTTTCGGCGTCTAGATAGTTTAAAGAAGAACAATTTGCACCATTTTAAAACAAAACCGTTGAATCTTGAATTGTTTACCCCAGTGTGACCGTGAACTGTTTGGACCTTGTAATTTTGTAACATAAGCTTCAGGTAGGGCAACTATACCTTTCTGTTAATCCTGAAAGGTTATGAACATAATGGGCATACTTTAAAAAAACACATTTTTGGCCCCTTTTCTATTTGAACCCGGTATAAACCTGCCCCCCAGACAAAACATTCCAGACACATTGTAACAAAGGCCACCATGATATTGGGAATCTCATACCATTTGATTTAGAAAAACACTTGGTTTGCACGATTGTAGAAAAATTTTCACAAAAATACGTTACAATGTACTATGTGGGCAGTAACAATGGACCTGCATACTCTGTTGAAAAAAAGATCCGAAGTGTTTTTAGGTTGATTGTTGAATATCATTAGGTCTATTGTTCGCTTGAGTTTACGTGTACATATTGGTCACTGACATTCTGGAAGTAAATTGAGGTTTTATTCATTTTTCTAAATAATGGGCACTCTTTTCATTTGGGGATACAGCTTTTCCTGATTTACATACACTCCAAAAAATGTTGAGTAAAAAATGTCACAGCTCTTAATGTTGAGTAAAATCTTAGTCAAAGTTGAGTAAACCTTACACAGAGCCGAGTATAGTTTACCCAACAATGACTTTAGTAAACAATGAGTAACGTTTACTCAACTTTGACTAAGATTTTACTCAACATTAAGAGCTGTGACATTTTTACTCAACGTGAGTAAAATAATTTTAAATTTTAGTGAAGGAAGTGAGTTTCCCCAGTGCTGCAGCATGAAGAGATGGTTAAATCGCATACGTATCATGGCCTAAACTGACATATCTCAGTTACAATCTGCAATTCACCTAATGTCGGTGTGTAACGGTGAAGTAATAGATAAAATAAGAGTCACGTTACCTTTCTGGTCTTTCATATTAGGCGAGGAGTAAAACGGCCGGTCATTTAAGCGAGGGTTCATGAATGCCTCCTTTATAACTTGCTGATCATTCAGTACTACGCATAATTGATCTCCCAAGTACAAACTGAAGATGGATCCATACTGCTTGCTAAGGTTAGCTAGTATTTCAGGAAACGATATGCCGTACCAACGGGAGTATAAGGCGATATTCGGTAGGTAACCTACAACGGGAAAATTTCGTGGGCCTGGAGGAATATTGGCTGGCCG
>JAMKCH010088050.1:0-11298 GCA_023653785.1 Ophioderma brevispina
AACCTGGGTTTAAACGGGATAAGCAGAGACTAACCCTGGTTCAACCTGGGTTTAAACGGGATAAGCAGAGACTAACCCTGGTTCAACCTGGGTTTAAACGGGATAAGCAGAGACTAACCCTGGTTCAACCTGGGTTTAAACGGGATAAGCAGAGACTAACCCTGGTTCAACCTGGGTTTAAACGGGATAAGCAGAGACTAACCCTGGTTCAACCTGGGTTTAAACGGGATAAGCAGAGACTAACCCTGGTTCAACCTGGGTTTAAACGGGATAAGCAGAGACTAACCTTGGTTCAACCTGGGTTTAAACGGGATAAGCAGAGACTAACCCTGGTTCAACCTGGGTTTAAACGGGATAAGCAGAGACTAACCCTGGTTCAACCTGGGTTTAAACGGTTAGGGTTAGAGACTAACCCTGGTTCAACCTGGGTTTAAACGGGATAAGCAGAGATAATGCAAGATAATACAAAAATGAAGAAATGCATTTTTTAGCTTACAAATCAAAGATAAATATGTACAATTCTATGTAGCTACTTTAATGTAGGAAGAAAAACACCAAATAGTGAAAAAATAAAGTATTTGAAGAAATTTGTCATACCGTTTCCCCACAAATAGACATACAGAGATGGCGTCTCAAAATCTACACTAAACGGCTGATTAAAAAAGATCAATGTGTTTGAGGTCAAACTGTACAGGTCATGGTGCACAATATTACGCTTTAAATCTGGGATATTCACAGGGAAAGGCTTTTTTGATCTCAAGTCAGAATTTTTATATGCAAGTATAGAAATTTTAAGTAGAAAATCTTTCCCTAGAGGCATCCGAATTGGAAGCCTTCCAATTTTGATGCCTCTAGGGAAAGATTATTTTCTATTCATGTTTATCAACCTAGAGTACCAAGTAGTTTCAAATCAAATATGTAGAAATTCCCGAATCAGACAAAAAGTACTGTCTTGTCTTAAATACGTGGATTTCAAGCCAACCATTTACAGGTTATATTAGCACATCCATGGCAGTAACAAAAATACCAAAATTGTGAATTTTGATTTTTTTTCAATGTTTTGGATCATCAAATCGCTGCTTAATCCCGTAAAAAGTAAGACTCCTTTGAGAATGATGTGTATGCGTATCATTTATTTGATGTTAGTTGAATTTTGATTGGCTTTCAGAATGAAAGACTAAACCTGGTTTAAACCGGGTTTAAAGTTAGTCTCCCTTTGACCTTTGAGAACACAACCCTTGACAACATGATGTCTATCATTTATTTGAAGTTTGCTGAATTCTGATTGGCTTACAGAATGAAAGACTACACCTGGTTTAAAACCGAAACCAAGTTTAAAGTTAGTCTCCCTTTGACCTTTGAGAACACAACCCTTGTCAACGTGATGTGTATGTGTATCATTTATTTGATGTTTGCTGAACTTTTGATTGGCTTTCAGAATGAAAGACTAAACCTGGTTTAAAACCGAAGGTTTAAAGTTATCTCCCTTTGACCTTTGAGAATATGTGTATGTGTATCATTTATTTGATATTTGTTGAACTTTTGATTGGCTTTCAGAATAAAAGCCAAACCTGGTTTAAAACCGAAACCAAGTTTAAAGTTGGTCTCCCTTTGACCTTTGAGAATGCAACCCTTGTCAACATGATATGTGTATCATTTATTTGATGTTTGCTGGATTTTTGATTGGCTTACAGAATGAAAGACTAAACCTGGTTTAAAATCAGGTTTAAGTTAGACTCCCTTTGACCTTTGAGAATACAGCCCTTGTCAATATGATGTGTATCATTTATTTGATGATTGGCTTTCAGAATGAGAAGAGGAAACTGTTGATGGAGCAGGAGACACTGAAATTGAAAGATAAAGAAGAGGATCACGCATCTGAGGTGAAACGATGGAAGGAGAATCTGAGACCCAGGAAGAAGGTCAGTCATATTAAAACAGTAATGTGAGATTTTGTAAGAATTTGAGACCCAGGAAGAAGGTCAGTCATATTAAAACAGTAATGTGAGATTTTGCAAGGAATTTGACCAAACAATAGAGGATGGTACCTTAGAAATGTGGCCAACTTAAATTTTGAGTTAAAAAAGACAAGAAAATTGGCAAACTCATTAATGAGAAAATCAACTTTTACCTGTAAAAATTGGCTAATTTAAGTAAGGAATCTCTGATATTTTAAACATTATTTCAAGATAGTCTGCACCCATTCAAAATATTGTACATCAAGATGGTTGGAGCTTTAGCATGTTGCTCAAGATTTGAGTCAGTCTTAATAACAAGAGTGCCATGCTATTCCACCAACTATCTGGGATTCTGGGTGGTTCTTAATAACCAGAGGGTCAAGCTATTTCTCTTATTTACATATTTGCTTAAAGCAGTAAAAGCATATTTTTTGAAGAGCACCCCCAATTTTCAAAATTTGAGATTTTTGCACAGTTATGTTGGCAATTGTCTAAAAAACTATACCTGTGAGTGGTAATGCTCAAAATGAATATTTGTCATAAAGAAGCAATTTTGTAATTAGAATCGGGATCCCTGATTGTAATTTAATGGCAGAGCTGGAAATGTCAAATTTATGTCTGTCCATGATGAAATAGTGAAAATGATCTCTAACTTGACTTTCTGAACCGACGGAACAACTAATGGACGAGCGTAGACACATACATGGTGCAATTTCCGGCTATTTCATATTGGAAGGACGTTTCCAGCAGCTGTTGAATTATTATCGGAGATCTCCGATATTAATTATTTTAATTACAAAATTCCTTCTTTTGCAACACATGGAGTTTTTGAGCTCTACCATTCATAGGTATTGTTTACGAGTCAATTACCAATACAACTGTGTAAAAATCTCGAAATGTTTGGAAAATTGGGGGCACTCTTCAAAAAAAATGTGTTGTTATTGCTTTAAAGTATGATTTAATCTATTTTCCAACTTGAATTCATTATTTTTATCTTTGTACAGACTTTAGAAGAGGGATTTGCCCGGGAGTTGTCAGAACAAGAGAGGTTTTACACCAAAGGCTCCGAGGCACAACGCAACTCCAGGCAGATGGATGCAAGGAACAGCATTCCATAAATAGCGCCCTCACTGCAAATAAAACTGGAATGGTGTCCACTCTAGTAAATTCAGACAGGGAAGAAAATTTAGCTCATGTCCATTATGTTCACATCACCTGTAGGTCATCCATTTGTTTTTTTTTCCCCGAGTAGTAATTTCATAATATGTTGTGTTGGCCCAAGTTTGTTTCCCATGGTATGTGCAAGTGCCAGGCTCTTATATCAAGTAGAGAACACAATAGACATAAATCGGAACAAGCACCTTTAAGCTTTGGTACCATATTATTACAGGACTACAGACCAGAAGACATAAGCTGGTTTAAATACAATGTGTGTTGAGCAGCTGAGTTGGCTAACTTGGAGGCTCATCTTAGTAGTAAAGAGCCAATCAGAGCAAATTTGCAAATGAGCTCATTAATATGCATATATTAATATGATAATCATTTGTATACAGGGACCAGCTGAGTCTTCAGAGACTAGCAAATTTTTCTTCTCTGTCCTAAAACCCTGTGAGATAGTACAATAAGAGATGTTGAGACTCATGACTCAAATCAAATGGATGCAAGGAACACCTCAGTGAATAGCACCCTCAATTCAGATAGCCATCATAGGCCCAAAGACTCCCTCTAGACAAAAAGTATTGCACATAGAAAGTAGATCGCAAACAAATTGTTAGTAATGTCAAACCTAAGGCTGTCGATTTCCGTTTGTCTAAACTTTTAAACGGAAAATTTCCGACCGTTTAAATATTTAAACGGACGGCTAGCGAGATATTTACCTCACTGCCAGTTGACATCAAAAGACAGGCTAGCCATATCGGAATCGCCCGGTAGCTTTGCTTTGTATGCATCATACTTCATTTATTAAGTTGCTAACTTAATACAAGGTGTCAGTTTTATTTATTACAATAGATATCAACATATTTTACATAAAATTTTATCAAAATGTTGACTTTCACTTTCAAGTTTCACCACATCAGCAATCATGCATGTTGATGTCGGCATCTTTGATTTTTGGCAGCCGTCGCGTGATTGGCTACTTCAGCAACTGCAAGCCCGTCACCCGGAAGTAACAGTGACAATGCCTTGCTGGCTCATGTGCTTTTGATAACTTCGGTAAGTGGCGAATACTCCAAAAATTGTGCCCGATTTCTATTGTTTTAGACGTTTTTAACTTGTGATTGCATCAAAAATTGTGACAGATGGTACTTTATAAAGAACTTTTGTACTCATTTTGCGATTGAGTGATGGAAAATGTGGCTTTCTTTATTGATTTTTGCAAACTTTTGGTATGAAAGTAAGCTTCCCGTTTAACCATTTTGCAATATTACTATCTGTTTAAACGGCCGGCTGGTGTTTAAACGTTTAGAATCAACAGCCTTAGTTAAACCCCAATATATACTTATTTGGGACAGCCTGTAGTATATAGTATTCTCAAGCAAGTTAGGTGTTTGAGAGTGTCAGCTGTAGCACCCTCAGCCCAAGTGATACGCCTAAAATCGCTGCTAAATTCTGCTTCTAATGCAATACATTTAGTATCCGTCTTGAAGCCAAATAGATGCTGTGACATTAAACAGCCCCCTCAACCCACATTGGGTGTACTTTTATTAGATGGCAACAGCAATCACTCCTTTGAAGCCAACAATATCAGGGTCATATAGACCAGTTAACAGCAATGTTTGTAAACATGTTAGGGCCTGGTATCTTGAAATAGGTCGGCCTGACTGTTACACACTGGGCAATTGTATCTGTTAGAGTTTTAATACTATGGCCATAACAATTCGCAGGAATGGATTCGCAGGCAACAAAAGAAGTGACGTAGGATGTTAACTGGTCTATAGCATCAATCAAAATGTGATGCTATGAAGATTTTATATAACCAGTTGTACTTAGAGAAGGTCTCCAGTTGCAGTATCTCATAAGGCTAGTTAAAGCCACTATCAGCCAATTTTTTCAAAATTTAAAATGCCGATTTTGTCTCTACGTTGCTAGTCTTAGGTCACATCAACACCTTATATTACTGTTCTTTGTGAAATACAGACGCTAAAGCTTTTAAAGCGGTCTTGAAGATGCCATTTACGACTGTTTCTAGACCTTAAAAAGTCGGATCCAGACTTTTATTAGTAAACAAAGCATAAAAATCATATCTTGACAAATACGGCGTGTTTCGCCAACGATTTTCAATATAACAGTGCAAAAAAATCGACTTCAGTGAAAAATAGGGGGCGCGATTTGTTTACATCGTGAAAAAATCGCTGATAGTGGCTTTAAAGAATATCCTTAAGCCAAAGGAATCCATTTTATCAGATAGCGCCCTCATGCCAAATGAATTCGCCCACAGAAGGCATGGCATGAGTATATACCTCCCATATGGGAATTGGAATAGCCATGGTCAGTTCACATGATCAATGCATGGGTGTCACATGCACTGCATATGACAAGCATGCATTGATCATGGCTATTTCACATGTATTCGATACCCCTATGAGAGGCATATACTCAATTCCAATTTTTACCTTCCATAAGGGCCAAGGGAATTCATCTGGAATAGCCTTTTGTGAACCACATAGAGAATAGATTGTCCCCTTCAGACCAGAACTGGCTATGTCCATTTTGGCATTTTTTGACCATCCAGGGGATCAACACTTAAAAGGTTTAGAAAACCGGGCGTATGCAGATGCAGTGAGAGCATCCATGCCTAGCTGCTTTTCATTAATGTGACCGATATCGATCGAGTCGACTTTGAACTTAACCGGTCACGTTTCTGGACACAGCTGAGCATGGGCGCTCTCGCTGCATTACCGCATCTGCATCTGCATACGCCCAGTTTTCTAAACCTTGTGAATATAAATAACATAACCTGGAAGATTACTACTTATTCCAGATTTTCAGATACTGCTTGCACTTGATTTTCCGATTTTTTTTAGCTATAATCAAACTTTAAACTCATCCATCTCAAAATGCCATTTTTGGACATAGCCAGTTCCTAAGTGGATGAGATAAACGTCTATTTGCCGGTATGTAACGGTATTTGCCAGTATGTAACGGTATTTGCCGGTATGTAACGGTATTTGCCAGTGTGTAACGGTATTTGCCGGTGTGTAACGGTATTTGCCGGTGTGTAACGGTATTTGCCGGTGTGTAACGGTATTTGCCAGTACATAACTTTACCACACTCCCATTTCCAAATTAGTTGCACATCAGAGCTTTCCTGTAGTTGCATTTAGTATGCTATTTCACTATCCTTTAAGGAAGAAAGAAATCCAATTTTCTGGAGTGCTTTAAATTGTTGGTCAGGAGAGATTCAATCCCATGTTGCAATTCAAGAATTGTATCAATTTCTTCCAATTCTCAAGTTGTGTATTGCAAATACTATGTAACTTTTCAAGCACATATCTGGCTTGATTTCTCTCTTTTCCCGGTTTACTCAATCCCTCTCCATTTTATCCCCTCTCCTCTCTCTCCTCCCTTCTTTTCACCCCTCCCAGTGGCATACCGAGGTAGTCAATCCAGATGGGGCAAATATCCATGTCGTCCCGCCAGAGGGGGCAAAATTCGTAAATCGTCCCGGTGATTTGCTCCAATAAAGTCTGAATTTGACAAAATGCGCTCGTAGTGTGCGAAAATTGCCAAATTTACTTAAATTTTGTCAAAATTTGGCTTGAAATTGGTTGAAATTCCCAAAAAAAAGAGGGATAAAATGCACATTTGGCCCATATTGTCCCGCTTTTTCGGGCCAGAGGGGGCAACTTTCCCCCGCCCCCCGGTTGGTACGCCACTGACCCCTCCCTGAGTTATTGTAAAGTTTGTTGTTATGAAAACCAATTAAGGCCTTGAGTTTTGAAGAAAAAAATGTTTGTTACTGCAGAAAAGAATCTGTATGTGTACCTCAATACAGTAAGCTACCAGTGTTTGTCCTAAGAGATGTTTTATAACCTCTAATTCTGCAAGGAATATGTTTACATCTCTATGTGTACCAGTTGTAGGGTCAGTATAAAATCTTAGAAACATTTTATCTTTATTGTGTGATTATAAGCACTGCAAAGGAAAATGATTAACTCCCTGAGGGCGAAAAAAAACAAGTTTGTGTCAGAAGACTGCGTGCATTTTGTTAAAAATTTGTCTTTTAGCACATTTTTTTTAGTTTTTTTTTATTTGCAGATTTAAAATTGTTAAATATTCAGGAAAAAAATTAAAATTTGGCCGCAAAGTGGGCAAAAAGAAATAAAAAATAGGGTAAAAAATGCAATATTTTTTAATATCCCGCATTTCATATTAGCATTTTAAAGGGCATTTCACATTGGTTTTTTTTCACATTTCTTCTGAGACAAACTTTTTTTTGGCCTTATGAATCACTGTGAGTGTGCATGCTCTTGTAACATGATTATATGTTTTTTCTTCACAAAGTGTCATGTTTTTGTATTTGGTTGTGTAGCATCACGTACCCTTATACCCCTCCCTCGACAATATCTTGGAAATTTCATAAACCCCCAAATTACGCCATTGCCTGTGTAATTTCCTAGCGATAGTTATGATAATAGTCATGTGACTATCTGATAACAAAGCAGCATCATTGTATATATGGCATATCAAATGTTAACAACGACTAGGACTGTTAATTTCTGATCAGAGTTTTTCACTATGCAAGAGTCTGGTTTTGTGTTTTGAGAACTGTTCCTCAGTAGACAGACATATTCAGATTATTATTAGGGGTTTGTTATTTTTTGATTGATGCAAAAAAGTATTGATAACTATTTCCTGAGAAATTTTCCCTAAGAAATAACACATATTTGGGGTGTATTTCAATTCCTAATACCTGAAATATTTGCAATCATAGATATTTATTTGTAGACATTTTCAGCCCTGCTTACATTTTATATTACTTGCAATCTACTCTTTTGTTCCTTGTTAAATATTTAAATTAATTCAAAAAATAATTCAATCTCAAAATGAAGTTTTTTTGGGAGATACTTTTTGTGGATACTCTTCATCGGGTGAGTGTAACAATGTCGTAAGTGCAATAGCTGCCGTTTGATATATCTATGTTCTGCCATTTATTAAGATAAATCAGTTTATCTTTCTGTGAGTCAGTGGCTCTTGAAATGGTTCTTCAGGCGACTATGTTGTCTGAAGAACCAGTTCAAGAGCCACTGACCAAAGACTTGGCATAATAGTATGTTTAATGTGAATTTCTGACAAACGGCAGTTATTGCACTTATGACCTTGCACTCACATGTTTTATTGTCTGCTAAATACATACATTGGCATTTTATCACATAGGAGAGGTTTTAAAACATCCTTCCAGCCTTTAATATGTTTACATTTATTGTTTATTCAGTTTATTTTGTACATAGAATACTACTTAGGAAGACATTCAGTTAAAAGATGAGTTATATTTATTTGATTATTCAGTTATCCAGTGTTTTGATATTATCAGGAATTATATATGTGAACATTGAAATGATCATGTGACCTGTGGTGATCATGTGACATTAAGTGATCATGTGACAGTTGATCATGTGACAGTTGATCATGTGGCTTCACTTGTATGTTATAGTCAGGGACAAAAATAGGACACCAAGTGCATGTATGTCAATCGGCATGGCGCAGACTGTAATTGGTGGTGCATATTTAAACAAAATTTGATTTAAAATGTCTAAAAATGCTCTCTTTGAGTCGGGTGTTTGAATCACAGACACAATAATTCACGTAAGTAAACCTTCTGTTTTAATAAAGCTTTAAAGGCACTATCAGTGATTTGCTAAATCAGAAAATTGAAAAAATCATCAAAAATCAGATTTATGCATTTCTGTAACAAGTATAGGCATCCTAACATACCCTACAAGTGCTAAGACTGAAACAACCTAATAAAGACAAAATCATACATTTTAGTAATTACTCTCTGTACGGACACTTACTACAACACATAATTGAATGGATATTCATATCTTTGAGCACTGCTGTTTTCTTCCTCTTTGTTAAGTTTTCAGTTGTAAAAAATAACTTATGAGAATTCTACAAACATGTCCTTCAATTATAAGCTATTTCTGCAAATTTCAAATATTTGTAATCTTTCGGTTGAATCACTAATAGTATCTTTAACTCTTCGCAGATTATTATTCACAGTAGACATTTATTCTGCACTGTCAAATTACATCAGACCCGCAATTGGTCGCCTTATTCTGTCCTTGACTATTCCCATGATGATCATGTGACGTTAGTTGATCATGTGACCTTAGTTGATTGTGTAAACTGTGACATTGATGTGTGCATCATACATCCTGGAGAGGTTTACGGTATTTGTGGCTAACCATAGTTTGGTAACTAAGTCAACAAAGTCATTTTTTCACAAAATGTTCAAAATTATTCAACAATATGAATTGCCCTGACCATATTTTAAACCAGCTTAACCCCCTGGGCACAACCTAACCCCCTGGGCACAACCTAACCCCCTGGGCACAACCTAACCCCCTGGGCACAACCTAACCCCCTGGGCACAACCTATCTATTAGAATCTAAGCACTATTTTGATTGGTTGCTTGGAAGGCAATATCATGTAATGAGCAAATCAGAGATACTATAAGAATAGCTTATAATGGTGGAATGGTGGAAATATAGAAGCACTATTGTGATTGGATACTCAGAGGGCTATCTCATGCTGTGTCCTGTAATGAACCAATCAGGCAGCTTGTACCATAAGTGATAGTGCCCAGGGAGGTTTAGGTGCCATGCACGAGGCATGTACTTGTATTTGGAATGTGAATTCATTTATTCATTGATCGATTTAACAAAAAAAAAATCAACGCTTCCCTTTCAAGTACATGCATCCCATAATGGCATCCCTTTCTGGTATTGCAAGTCCCGCTAATATGTAAAAATACCTGATGTGTGTTAGTCTACAAATACTAAGAACCTTCTAAAAATCAATGCAAGACACACTGTTATGTAATTCTATCTATATTTATCCTATTTAGCACCAGAATTTAAAGCAGTAGGTTATCTATTTAATATATATGTATTTTATTTTATTCAAAAATAATGTAAAACATCCAGATTGTGTTTTCATTAATGTATTTTTCTGCAAGCAGTTCTTATTTTCATGTTTTTAATAGTAACAGAAAAAATGTTTTTAATATTTTTATGTGGAAATAATTTCAATGCCAAAATTTCAACATAATTGGGAGGTTTAGATACTCAATGTTTGTACTTCTACGAGAAATGTGGATTGATCCACAAACAAAAGAATGCGCATTCCAAGAAATATAGCATCTATACTTCCCTAGTAAGAACATTAATTGAGGATGCGCAACTTTTACCGGACGAAAACTCAACTTGTGTTTGACGAAGAAAATACACATTATGAAATGCCTATAACACGTATAGATAATATCTATCACTCCTCTACCAACCCTAGTTCTGCTGAGCATAACCTTTTTGTCTTTCATTCATCTTTTAACATTTGGACATTATCGTATATCAGCTAACGTAAAGGTTATGCCGCTGTACATGGACTTGGTATCAACAATAAGCAAATGCCAAATTTAAAGTAATATGACATCGTCAAGATTTTTCAAACTTACCTCAAACACTTGCCATGCCCATGGGGATCTTACAATACTACAGAACAAGAATCCACACGTTGTTTTGTTGACCAACAAATGAACGTGTGTCGACCTTTGAACCGCCAAACTCCGAAACTGGCAACCACTCACTCATGACAGTTTTAGGGAGTAAATAATTCTGTGTTGAAAATTCATCCAATTAGTACTTTTTTTCGCCGTTGGATGAAAACAATGTGTGGATTCTTGTTCTGTAGTATTGTAAGATGCTACAGAGTCCCGTTTGAGGTAAGTTTGAACAATCTTGACGATGTCAGATGACTTTAAATTTGGCATTTGCTTATTGTTGATACCAAGTCCATGTACAGCGGCATAACCTTTACGTTAGCTGATATATGATAATGTCCAAATGTTAAAAGATGAATGAAAGACAAAAAGGTTATGCTCAGCAGAACTACTACCAACCCTGGCTTGTTAGCTTAATTGGTAAGAGCGCCGTCACTAATAATACGGAGGTTGCCGGTTCAAGTCCGGCCAAGCGCACATGGGTTGTTTTTTTCAACACTTGTGTGTGCTGGCCATCTCCAGGAAAAGATTAATAAATATTCATTATGAAATGCAGTCTGGGAAATTACCAAATATGGGCACGATATTTATCCACTGCAAACTCTAGATTCTCATCA
>JAMKCH010088051.1:4061-18517 GCA_023653785.1 Ophioderma brevispina
CATTTTTCTCATGTATTTTTAATAGTCAACTAAACAAAAAACATTGTTGGGGGAGGGCACACTTGAAATCAACAGAAAATATTTCTGCTGAGTGTGCCAGGTATTACCCACAGTTCTTTTCAACAACAAAAATGAAATAATTTCAACCAAATAGTTTTTCCCAGAGTAGAAGTTCAAATTATAACATTTTGTCTGCTCTACATTCATTATTATTTGACTGCTATTTCTAATCATTTTGTCTGCTCTACATTCATTATTATTTGACTGCCATTTCTAATCATTTTGTCTGCTCTACATTCATTATTATTTGACTGCCATTTCTAATCATTTTGTCTGCTCTACATTCATTATTATTTGACTGTCATTTCTAATCATTTTGTCTGCTCTACATTCATTATTATTTGACTGCCATTTCTAATCATTTTGTCTGCTCTACATTCATTATTATTTGACTGCCATTTCTAATCATTTTGTCTGCTCTACATTCATTATTATTTGACTGCCATCTCTAATCATTTTGTCTGCTCTACATTCATTATTATTTGACTGCCATTTCTAATCATTTTGTCTGCTCTACATTCATTATTATTTGACTGCCATTTCTAATCATTTTTCTCATGTATTTTTAATAGTCAACTAAACAAAAAACATTGTTGGGGGAGGGCACACTTGAAAACAACAGAAAATATTTCTGCTGAGTGTGCCAGGTATTACCCACAGTTCTTTTCAACAACAAAAAATGAAATAATTTCAACCAAATAGTTTTTCCCAGAGTAGAAGTTCAAATTATAACATTTTGTCTGCTCTACATTCATTATTATTTGACTGCCATTTCTAATCATTTTGTCTGCTCTACATTCATTATTATTTGACTACCATTTCTAATCATTTTGTCTGCTCTACATTCATTATTATTTGACTGCCATTTCTAATCATTTTGTCTGCTCGACATTCATTATTATTTGACTGCCATTTCTAATCATTTTGTCTGCTCTACATTCATTATTATTTGACTGCCATTTCTAATCATTTTGTCTGCTCTACATTCATTATTATTTGACTGCCATTTCTAATCATTTTGTCTGCTCTACATTCATTATTATTTGACTGCCATTTGTAAACATTTTTCTCATGTATTTTTAATAGTCAACTAAACAAAAAACATTGTTGGGGGAGGGCACACTTGAAAACAACAGAAAATATTTCTGCTGAGTGTGCCAGGTATTACCCACAGTTCTTTCAATAACAATAAATTACCAAAGTATGATGTACTTTGAGATCAATGTATAAGTTGATTTCTCATAATGATTGATTCTGTTAATAATAATGCTAACACTACTATTACATTCAGAACTGACATTTAAACTTAAAATTGTCATGATCCGAATGCTAATAGCCTCATCCCCAGAACCCCAGATTTTATCACAAGTGGTCAAATTTTGGTATCTGAAGAAAAATACTATTTTTGTCATTTACCCCGTGAGTCTTAGGGTTAAAGGGTGCATGGTTTGGATGTTATGAGCGAAAATGTGAGCCATTTTTGTTGACCAATATTAATTTTACAGAGTACTCTATGGGAATTAAAAATCACACATGTAGCTCTCACATCAAAAAGGGTTGAAATATTGTCACAAAACTTTACAGGTGGGGTTTTGGGGTGATGGCCAATCTTTCAAGATGAAAAAATTTATATATTTAAATCGGGTCATCCCCCTTTAATTCTAGCTCATTAGGACATGTGTCATCAATTGACCTATAACATATCTCGTTGACAAATATGCAATCTATCAAGCTTTCTGGTGGTAAAGATCTCATTGTGTAAAGTTATAAGACCCTTGTTCTTTGAATCAACCAATCGCAACTCACCCGCTCTTCTTGCGTATATAAATCAATGCAATCGGATAGAAGGGCTCTGATTGGCTGTTGATGGGCAAGTCGTTCCCTCTGCACGCTCTCATCTTCTTCTATATAAATACTTAGCACCCGTTGAGAAAATCTGATATAATTCAAAACATAATATTTGACTGTTACTCTAATATGACTTGTTAAACCATCAGTAGGAATGATCATCTGAAACGTAATGCATCATGTGTAAATGACACTGAAGTCGGTAAGATAAAAGACATTAATGGCTGATTGTTCTTCAAGGTCCGACGACTATCGTGCCACTTTAATATGAAATTCACACCACTGATATACCCATATTTCAACCAGACTTAGTTTTCTTAATAGTATACATTAGGTGAATATTGTATTATGAAATGATTTCAAATTGATAACGTGGCACGGCTCAAATGTTTATTTTCTGGGGAGATTCTATACTTTTCTAAAATTTCACGCGAGTCAGAGAGGTAAATACAGCCCTATTGTGCAGTAGTCCAGCTCCATTTTAAAGGGTATAGGTGGAGATATCGCATGCCCTTCATCATACTTTTGTTTCCTAATTTCTTGTATTTTTACATGATGGAATGTTTACATATGTACTAACTTAAAGGTCCAATGAGAGATTTTGGGCCATCCATATACTGTCATACGTAGTGATTTCATATTATAAGACCTCCAATAGATCTCTTACATTGTATTTGGCTATAGAAATGCCTTGAAAGTGAAAACAAAAGGTGATTTTGATTTGCTTTATTTCAATATAAAACAGGCTGAATTTAGTATTTGCTCCTATAGCAAATTAGAAATTTCACCAATTTTGTACCAAAGAAATAATTCTCAGCTTAATCCTTTCACAAGTCAGTATTTTTTAGAAAGCTTTACATTAGTGCTAAATCAGAATTTCACATTTTAGGGACACCTGTTATGTGAAATCTCTCGTTGTACCATAAATGTTGAAATAGGTAAAAAACAAGGTCTTTATTATTAAAAATAATAATTTCAAATATTCCCTCACAGAAGTATTATTATTCTATCCAATTAAGGGACTGTTTTTTTTTAAAGGGGGGATTGATGTGGCAAAGTTAAAAAACTCACCCTATTGCTAGATGTAAAATTACATGACCACCTCTATTGCCTCATGAAATATTACACAACCCCTCAACTTAAGACCGAGAGCCAGACCACAGGGGAGGGGGACTCAACTTTGGTTTGAGTAGGGTTGTGAGGTGCAAAGCACTGAACTTGGGGCTTAAGAATTTAATTTTTGGCAAAAGAACTTGGGGAACTGAATTTTGTGCCAAATTAGAAGTTGTGGAACTGAAGAACTGGCAAAATCTCCATAAATTTTTAGCCATGGAATAAAAAGTTATGCATTTTGTGGCAAAGTAGGATAAGAACTGAAGCATACTTGAACAGGGGTCTAAAGATCTGCAAAAGAGCTGCGGACTAAGGGGTCTTGACCACTGCACATACCTGTACCGCCATTTTAGGTCAGTGCAAACCCCAATACTAATTTTACCCCCTTGTTCCCCACATTTCCCTGAGGTTGGACCCAAAAATTCTGATTCAGCACCCTTCAAACTATAGATAAACATCTTCAAACCTTCTTCCCAAAAAATAGGATTCTCATTTATAACCATATTCATGAAACACACAAAATGGAAGGTGCTGTGATCAAAGCATGCACCTTTAATTCTTCACAATCTTATTCCACTTAAATACAAGCTGATTGCTTTCTAAGGCTGATTACTTTCTGGGATTTGTATCTACAATTTTCCACTATGTAATTTCACAGATACACACACACACATTCTTCACATTTTAATGATTTTTAAAAATTATTTGTTAACAATATGAAAACCCAATCTAGCCAAATTAGAATAAGGGTGACATGTCATTGCCTTTGATGCAGATTGCCTTTACAAGCATGTCACACCTTTCCTATTGCATCCCTGGTATAACAACATAGACTTTAAGACTAAGGAGATCTCCAGATCATACAAATAATAGATGTGCTAAGTGACAAACACAACCGATACTTTTTCTACTTCCCTTACTCTGTTCCTAAAGCGGGTAGAGTCAGAAAAAAGTGTATATCAAGCATTAAACAAAATTTAAATCTGTTCTTCTATTTATTACAGCATGGAATGAAATAAACTAAAAAATACCACATAAGACTACAAAATTACAGAGTAGGACAACATTATGACTTACGTAAACCTGATATCGTGTTCCCATTCTACAATGGCCTTGACATGGGGAGGGCCTCCACCAGTTCTTGATGTTTGCAGCATTCTGGATTAAGAGCAAATGAATAGAAAATACAAGATGTTGATCATGGTAACTGCAAAATGTATACAATAACAGGTGTGGTATAATTAGTAACATTTGAGTCTTATTACAGGATAGCCATTCTACTATTACTTGCCTGCAATATTGGGTAATCATTCTATCCATCTGGGGATGATTTTTTGGGTGTGGTTTAGAAAAAAAAAGAAAATTAATAAAAATGAAGCAGCTCAGACAGTTCTTGTGACAATAAAAAATAGAAACTTGACAAGTCATTTAGGGAGGAAAAGTGTATAACTCTGTATGGGAACAATCTGAGGAAAAGATATGGTCAGAGCACAGTAGCATTGGGAATCATTCAGGTCTACTAGATGAATAAACATCCCTGAATTAATATGCTGTTGATACTGCTGCATATGATTATATGATAGAGTAAATTGTAACCTTCAATAGAAAATGTGCAAAAAGATGATAATTTTTCAAAGAAGAAAACAATCAACAAAATAACAATGTATATTGATATATCAAGTCTATTGCCTAATTATATGGCAGTTGTGGGTAAAAGATACCGTTCAAATAAATATGCTTATTTATTCATCAGCTACCATATAAACCAGTGTTTTGTTTTGTTTTTACTTTCAAGTTTTGGCAAATTGTATGAGTTAACATTTTCAGGGAATCTTAGTTGATATTTCCAAAAAATCTTGATTTAGCATAAGGTAATTCTATGATGTTAATATATTTTCACATGTCTTTATCTTCATCTACCTTTTCAGGTGAATAAACTATCTGGGCTCCTGGTCTATTACTGCTTATGTAGTATTTCTATGTTCCACAGACACCCATTAATTAAAAGAGTGAATTTTTCTTGTATATTTGATTTAAACTTAATTGATGATGAAAAATATTGAAGTCTCAAATCTGAATTCACTATGCAATATTTGGAAAGCTACCACTTTATAATTAATAATTTATGCCTTCTCAAAAATTACCATTTTTGAGGAAAAATAAGAATGACCTTTAGATAACGTGTGCAGCCCATTTTCTTCAGTACATTTCAATCCATACAATGGGTCACATGACATGGCACTTAACATCAATATGGGGTCAGCAACCTTTAAAATGTATTTTTGTAACCACCCAAAGGACTTGTTCTCAATCATGTTTGTCTCAATTTAGTCAAGCACCTTTTTCTCTAAATGGAATCCCTCCAAGGACTTTCCTTCCCACAAACACTATGTCAGTGCAGTGTTAAGGAGGTAGCTAGGCTACACTCTGCCTTGCTTCATAATATTTTTACAAGTACTGCCTGGCTCTACTACCTCGGGGAAATCCAGATTCTATGGTAGGGTCGGTCCTTGTCTCCAGGATACAGTTCAATCCTCCTCTATACTCTACATTTGTATAATTACACAGATGAGCACTCCTTTTTGAAAGGTTAAGCTGATGTTTCATATCAGTTTGATATTTGTTACAGGAAATTGTACAGGTCATCCCACAAAAAGGTTAAGATTTAAAGGTACATTTGGTAATTAGAACTTGCAGATATGACCTTTGATTACAGATCTGTATCTCACACCATGTGTAAGATCATTTGGTGCAAGAATCATACAAGGGACATGGGCAGTCCTTTGCCCTCCAAGACTGCTAACTCTAAACAAGCAGAACTGGAATTAAGCAGTACCAGGGGTGTGAAAGGCCATGGACAAAAAACGAGGGAAAAAAGAGGAAACAGGAAAAGGGAGGGAAAAAGGAGTAAAAATGCCAAAAACAGGCTGAAAATCAAAGAAAAGGCTAAAATGTTGGCACTAACAAAATTTCAAAAATGAGGAAATGCTCTTAAAAGAGGAAATTTCACACCCCTGCAGTACTTTAAATATTTTGTTTTCAACTTTTGAGAAGATCATGAAGGGAAAATATCAAAATCCAACTTTCAAGAAGAGTGGATTCTCTCTTGTGTTAAATTAGGAAAGTCAACATGTTTTACATACTTAAAGAACTTTCATTGAGGACCTATAGAACCTTGTCGTCTTGAGCTGGTGGACAACATAATCTTCAGAGCTGCTAAAAAATGAATTACTGAACAAAATTATTATAGAACTTTAAAAGTACAAACTGCCAATTTTGAAGTGTTCACTGTGTTGTTGAAATACAATGCCTTTGGACTTGAACATTATAAGTTACCCTGGCAACAGCAAGGCCACATCTAGATAGAATGAGAAGGACTATAACCACCAGCACATTGATCATTCCCATCAAGTTCCATGAAAATTCATTAAACACTGTAAGAGAAGTAGTATTTACTAAGAGTGGCCAGATACACAGCACCATGGCCTGGCCTATACAGCTATTATGCTGTATGAGCCAAAAATAAAGCAACTACAGACTTTATTTCCATGAAATTGAATTTGCTGTTTAGGATCCAAATGCCATTGAACTCAATGAAGCAAAATATCAACTCAAGTGTGGGTGAGAGAAGGCTATGTCATCAATCATCAATCCTTAAGTGTATATATAGTATGTATTATGTGATTTGATCAAGCAAAATTAGTCTATCGTTAGGAAAATCAAAATTCAGTTTTCAATGGCACTTTGAGCATCATTTTCTGAGTATCATTTTGACTTAAACTCATCAGAATTAGCCTTACAGTTCCTTAGATGTTGTCATTTTAGTGTTGCTCAATTGCTCAGAACATTGAGTGGCAAAACAGAACATACAAAAGATTTTGAATGTTATAATTGGCTATATCTCAAAATCGACATTAGCAATGACTCAGCTTGATCACATCACATGCACGCACATGCACACACAAAAGGTGAACACGCCTATCTTCGTAACACAGGGCAACCAATTTTACACATCATGTTTTGAGGAGTCCAAGTGTGTGAAAATATCGGATCCAAAACATGATAATGATAAAATTGGATGATTTACGCCCAATATTAATTGGTCTCGCAATGAGTTTTAAAATATTGGGCTCGACTGCGTCTCGCCCAATATTTTTGCAACTCATAGCTCGACCAATTAATTTGGGCTTAATCGATCCAATTTTATATCAAAATATGTAATCCTCCCTACATAAATGTACACCATAACTTGCTAATTGGTAAAACAACTAAATACTTTGAGCAAAGCTATATTGGAATTTTCATTTCAAATTAGAATTTGCAAATGAGAAATTTGTTAGGGCACTGGGTGATTCTGCGACTGCCCTTTGCATACATTCTGCATTGGTGGAAAACCAGCACTAAAATAATCTTAGATGACAGAGGCATTATTAAAAAGTCCTTTGGCAGTGTCATGATGTGCAGTTTGTCAAACAAAGCTGACAGATCTATGTCCTTATGGTCTGTTTACAGTCCCTGACAACTTGGCCAAAACAAAACATCTCTGATAGGAAATAGCAGAGGTAAGCATAGAATGCATATTTGCATGATGTCACTAACAGATACTACAGCATTCTATTTATAAAATTACAACCAATCTGTAGTGTTATAAACTACCTTTACTAAACTACCAATGTTTTAAGACTAACACAACATACTGAAAAAACACACCCAAAATGTGGCGCACACATGCCTACTCATATGCATGCATTTGTGCACACCTACACACACACACACACTACCATCATCACCGCCATCCACAGCTGTTTGAGCCCATGCAAATCGTCTCTTTTATTTTTAGAGCAATTTTAAGCAATGGCGACACAATTTTGACAACTGATATAAGTAGGGACATGCAAGAGCTATTACCTCTGCAAAAATCATCAAAATCCATTGCGGGAATCTTGCCATATAGGCCTACAAAGGTCCTAATTTGTATGTTATAGCGCCCTCTATATGCCTATTTCCCATAGAAAGACGTGTAAAACTAGATTTTTATGAAAAATCCTATTTGCCCGCAATGAAATTTCATCAAAATTACAGAGAATGTAGTTAGTGGCATAAATACTCCAAATTAGTTGACAAAAGTGTGTCGCCGTTGATATTTTTTGTTTTATTCTCGTTTTGTTATAATAAATGAGACTTTCAAACAGCTGTGCATCACTACCAGGCAGCCAGTCATTTCCCAATGTAGTCTGAACCTTCAAGAACATTTACCAAAGCCATTTTTATATCTTACAAAGATGATCAATTCATGAAACAAACCATGAGTATCACAACTCAAACATACCAAGTTACTTATGGATTCTGATTGGAAATTTGGAAGGTTTAAAACAAATATTACAGGTACTACAATTCCAACCATCTGTAAATTTTAAAATATTAAAAATGTACATATATACACAAATGTTTTCACATCATATCACTTTAATTTCAATCTATCTAATGGATGGCATATATAGGGGACAACTTCAAGCCTGCTTCATTTTCAGATTTTTTTATATCATACCTACTAAAAGAAAGCTATTTTCCTGTTTTTACTTAGCAGCTATCATTTCTCTACATTCACATAACACAAAAACTAAAATATACAAGCCCACTTTTACTTTTTTTAGCTTTAAAAAGTAGTTATATCGTGCAGGATGTTTGATCATAACTTTAACATACAAACTTTATTTTGATCATTAAAGTGGCACTGGCACATTTTCAGAAAATATTAAATTTCTTCAATTTGCTTGCAAATGATAGTCTAGGCCATTGGACGAATAAAGATATATTTTACACATAAAAATAACATACCTAAAAGCTAATAGGGTCATTTATAAGAGGTTAAAGAGACATGCAGGTAATTTGTAGGTTAACTTTTAAGTTTGCCATCATTTTAATGAACAAATATGTCTATTACATGAATATCATAGACTCATACTCATTGATATTAAAGGCTGACTCAGAGATTTCGAAAAATATTTTTTTTTGTGTGTAGTAATTAAAAATAGTCATCTAGAACTAAAGATAGTCACCTAAAATGTTTAATTCCAAAGTTAGAGATAATCAGATTTTCCGTTCTCATGCAGTAAACATTTATGCACAGTATAACAGTGCCATAGGATATGGTGTATGAAAAAAAATCCAGATCCAGAATTTTAGAACAAAGTTGTGATTTTCTACATGAAGGACTTCAATTTGAGCTTAGTTATTTCACACAGTGATTAGTATGCGGACAAGCATTATGTGTATATGCAAAAACTTGATTTGTTTGAAAATTGAGTGCGCCCTCATCGGGAAATCTCTGAGTCAGCCTTTAAAACCACAAAGGTCACAGACCTGTCAAACAAGGTGCATGCCATGAAAATCAACTCTGGCATGTGTTTTCTTGTGTTACGCACCATTTCCGCGTCATCTGCTGAATTAATGCTGCCGGCGAAATTAATTATAAAATCGTTCTGTTTACCCATAAGTGTGCTGATTTGGGCTTAATAATTATTTCAGATGAGGGCTAATGTAAAAGCTTTATAACCATGCAAAAATATCAATTTTGAAAAATCTAGAGGGCACACCATTTTTCAAATGTGCCAGTGTCTCTTTAAAATCAATAAAATTTTCTTTGAAATAGTTTAATGCACCTTTAATGAGTAACAGTAATTAAGATTTTCCATATTCTACTTAAGATTTAAAATTCAGAAGGGGATATGGGATGCAGTGTGTAAATAAATCTCTGGCTGACTGTTCAGACCCATGTTATTTCAATGCCTCTAACCTACTAAATTCCCCTATGCAACTCTCTATAGCACTATCCCGAGGCTTGTTTTTTCCTAAGATGACCATTAAAATCAGCAATATATCCACAAGTGCCTGAGCCAGCCACCTGAAACTAATGATGAATCTTAATACGGCAGAGTGTGGACTAGTAGCTAGGATTGCACTAAGTCTAGACAGCCATGCAATGGCTGCTGCTATCCACTATGTCATTCCATAGCACAGGTGAATTCATGCATTCACTAACAACAGCAGATGTCTTGTCTGCATTACATCCATCAAGCCAGATCACATTGGGAGGTTTAATGGTAACATTCATGTAGCCGAGGCATGCCGATGGGATTCTCAGGTTAATAAGCATGGTTTCTTATTGTACTGGGCAAAGTGTCAGTATGATCACCAGCTTCTTTCAAAATCCACCTGTGTTGCTCATATTGAGTGAGTGTTAACAGTGTACACTACGGTGCACAGATTTACATTACATATATGACTGAAGCAGGGTTATATTCAACAACATTGGGAGAAAACATGAAAGCTAAATATTTAAAACATAATTAATATATCTTTATGTATAAAATATTTTAAAAAATAGACAAGAATCAAAACATGTTCATCAAAAAGACCAAAATGGTACCTTACTCATATAGTTCCAATCTTATAATTTCCACTTAGAAATAATTCAGAATCAATATAAAAAAAGTAGTCACATTGACCAATTTGCATTTTTATAATTACATTCTTTATAAATCAGGGATGTAAGTGGGCATATCATTAATTTCCTGAAAATTGATCCAGTCCTTCCCCAGTAGCCAAACACTTATGCGCGACCCTAAACTTTTATGCGGGAATCGTCCAAATGAAAGGCTACAGAAGGAGTTAAAGGGGTAGATCCCCTAGCCAAAAATGTAGGTAACTTTTATATGCTGAAATAACATCACCCAAGTCCATATATGTAAAAATAAAAGGTTTTTTTTATTTTTACACATTTCCAGAATTTTTTTTACTATGGCCAAATTTCCAGAATACCAGAAATTTCCTGAAATCTAAAATCCCTGATAAATGAACAAAACAGGGTTTGAAAGAAGTACAGCCACTTGTAGTAGATCCCTTTACTATAGTCGATTCGCGTTGATACGTTCGTCCCCCTGGAGTTTTGGACCTATTCAATTAAGTCGGAGAGGGAAAATGAAAGATTCAAATGCATGTGCCACACCGGATTATCTTGGAGGACACTCCGGTCATAATAACTCACTCACCTGCCACTAAATCATGCATAAATACAATTTCATTCATGTATGGAAACGCACAAAAGTGTATTTCAGGCCTTTAACATTCCTCACAATAACATGATTAACTGAAGTCCCTGCGCCTCATTGAATTTTTCACCTCCGCAAGAATGGTACGGGGTCACATATCAGATGAATCGAGTATAGTACTGCATAAATCTGACCAGACTTGTAATGTTCACTTCAATTGGCTTCCCTCATATCACAGATGTTACACACCTTACACAGCTTCAGGGTTGCTATATTTGTTCCAATGTTGGAAGCATACCTCATCAAAATTCAATCAGCAGAATGATATAGCATTACCAGTAGCAAGAGATATAAGAGCTTAAATGCACTATCAGTGATTTGCTAAATCAGAAAATAAAAAAAAAATCATTTAAAAATCAGATTTTTGCATTTTTGGAACAAGTAAAGGTATCCTAACATGTCCTGCAAGTGATAAGTCTAGAAGCAAACTAATAAGGAAAACAAATCGGATATTTTAGTCATTACTGTCCGTACGGACACTTACTACAACATGTGATTGTATAGGAATTCATATCTCTGTACTCTGGTGTTTTCTTCCTTTTCTGTCAATTTTTCAGGTGGAAAATATACCTTATGAGAGTCCTACAGACTTATCCTTCACTTTTAAGCTATTCCTACAAATGTCAAATATTTTTTTAACTTTTTTGGTGAATCACTGATAGTTTCTTTAATGGCTAGAATAGGACACAATGACACAAAAACTTAAAAATTGGATACTGAAATCAGATACATTTGTTGACACTGCAGATTGATTTTATCTATTGTCTGAATGTGGAGTTAACTATCCAGTCACTAAAATTGACAAAAAATTGAAAAAGAGCCTACCATACACACACATGTACATACACACACAAACACCACCACTACTATCATCACACCCACCAACATCACATACACAAACACACACGCACGCACGTACACAAACACGTATGCACAAATCACGTCATGAGTGTTTGGCACTGTGACACAATGTATACATCACATCTCTGTCAAGGTATGCATTTATTGGCTTTAAATCAGGTCAAGAGCTTGTTTGTAGACTTGTACTGAAGGTGATATATGATGTCACTAGAGCCAATATTGGAGCCCTACATTATACAACCATTTGAAGATCAATTCAAATAATAATGGTGTGGTTTATTTGCATCCGGGAATAAACTCAAATCAAGTGTGTGTGTCTAGTATTTTTTTACGATGTTGCGCTGGATACCTCCACAAAATTTCATGAACATCTTGTGTGAAATAAAAGCACTGTGGAATTCTCTAGTGATGACAAAGAAATCACAATATTTTGCAAAGGAATAAAATGACAGATGTAGCATGTATACATATGCCAATGGAAGTTGATATTTTTAATGTAAAAAACAAGTCAAATTTCATTATTCAATTTCTAACACCTTGTACTTGTTTGTTACCAATCTAAAGCAGAGGCAATAATGCTATTATTTTAAAATTATATTTAATTCCTGTTTTCACAAGTTTTAATGTACAGAACATTTAAATTACCTATTAAAATATAACAACATTTACAAATGTCAATGCTACATCTTTTGAACCTGAACAGTGTACCATCAATTATTGTCAATCTGCTTTGTAAAGTACTTGAATCTCGAAGTACAATTTATGGTATTGAAAAAGCTAAGCCCATAATGAGACATCATTTTACACATTTCCTGTTAGCGATATCAGCTTATTTACATGTGACATGATAAATGGTAATACTCTAATCATACCTTGGAAAAACTAAGGCAAAAAGAAAAATAAAACTCGCATGTAATAAAATGTAAAAATTGTGCTTCCTTTCCCAACTTTTTTCTTGTCCATATCATAAGAAATTGCAAAAAATCCTCAGAAAACAAATGCTGAAAACACTGTTGATAAATGCCAATTATGCATAAGCTGCCATTAGATCACAGTGTTAAGATGTTGTATGAAAATTCCTTTTTGTTGCTGGGACAGCTTCTCTTTTTTTTAAATAATTTTTGGATTTTTAGAATTAGGCAGGGATATTTGGAAATCAAAATGATTCCAATTTTAACTGGAATGATTTTTGTATGTTTTACCTTAAATCATTGAAAGAGGCTCTATTATCTGCCCATGACAATTAATATTGAAAGAGGCTTAACTGCCCATGACAATTATTGAAAAAGGGTGTATTATCTGCCTATGACAATTCTTGAAAGAGGCTATATTATCTGCCCATGACAATTCTTGAAAGAGGCTATATTATCTGCCCATGACAATTATTAAAGAGGCTATATTATCTGCCCATGACAATTATTGAAAGAGGCTATATTATCTGCCCATGACAATTATTGAAAGAGGTTATATATTATCTGCTCATGACAATTATTGAAAGAGGTTATATATTATCTGCTCATGACAATCATTGAAAGAGGTTATATATTATCTGCCCATGACAATTATTGAAAGAGGTTATATATTATCTGCTCATGACAATCATTGAAAGAGGCTATATTATCTGCCCATGACAATTATTCATGCTAATCACAGGTTAAAAACAGGTGGGACTATACTAGAGTCAGTACAAATAATTGTTGAAAATGTGTTGTTTTTGAACAGGGACTAATTAATAAGGCGAGCAAGTTTGCACGTTTATACCCAGCATTAGCAAACTTGTAAATCTCACAGGTGTACGTAATCAAATTATTAACAATCCCAATCATTAACCAACTCAAATGGTTTACAATTAAAGCATGAATACTAATTGTCAGTGAGCATTGTAATTACTTCCTGGATGAGGAGCAAAACAGGTAAATTAGATGTTCAGTGGCATTTTGTAAGTGTCACCTCCCTTTATGGTGTATCATGTGTTATGACGTCTCGTGTACGCCTAAGGTCAGAAATACCTTTCAAACACAAATAAATGAGCCTTGTGCACAAGTGATCTGAATTTTTTATATTATAACAGATTTTAATGATTTGTAATTGGTTCAAGAATTTGGTATGTCCAAAACATCATTATATATATAGTAAAATTACACAATTACACACAATATGTTAATACTTATTGTCCTCAAGAATGTCCAGTAATGTCCACAAGAAGCGTTGCAGTTCAACGATGATATGTCCTCACAGCGAAGACTTCAAAATGACAGCGCACAAGTTCATACAAAACTCCTCAGGTATTATATTCCAAGGGAATCTTCTCATCAGTCCTGAAGGTAATCTTGTCCAGCAGTTCAAGACGACAAGGTTAAATTAAGTCCCTCAACGATAATAAATCCACAGTATATCAGTCCAAGATAATCACCACGATTTCTATCTGTCCACAATTTGGAATCCTATTTTGATTCCCAGCAC